>VXBP01006635.1:155023-177183 GCA_013400115.1 Rhinopomastus cyanomelas | reverse complement strand
GACCTGAGCAAAGCTTTTGACACTGTCCCGTGCCACATTTTGGTCTCCAAACTGGTGTAACATGGCTTTGATGGGTGGACCACTAGATGGGTAAAGAACTAGCTTGATGGCCGCACCCAGAGAGTGGTTGTCGATTTATCCATGAGGGACAAGCGGAGTTCCTCAGGGATCAGTCCTATGACCAGTCTTGTTCAACATCTTTCTAGCTGACATGGACAGAGGCATTGAGTGCACCCTCAGCAAGTTTGCTGACGACACCAAGCTGTGTGGTGCAGCAGACACGCTGGAGGGCAGGGATGCCATCCAGAGGGACCTGGACAGGCTGGAGAGGTGGGCACAAGCCAACCTGATGGGGTTCAACAAGACCCAAGTGTAAGGTCCTGCATCTGGGTCGAGGCAATCCTAAGCACAAATACAGGCTGGGCAGTGACTGGCTGCAGAGTAGCCCTGAGGAGAGGGACTTGGGGGTGCTTGTGGACGAGAGGCTCAACATGAGCCAGCAGCGTGCCCGTGGGCCAGAAGGCAAACCAGATCCTGAGCTGCATCAGGAGAAGTGGTGGCCAGCAGGTCGAGGGAAGTGATTCTCCCCCTCTACTCCGTTCTCTGGTGAGACCCCACCTGAAGTACTGCGTCCACTTCTAGAGCCCTTACTACAAGAAGGGTGTGGAGATGCTGGAGCGAGTGCAGAGGAGGGCCACGAGGATGATCAGAGGGCTGGAGCACCTCTCCTGTGAGGCCAGACTCAGAGAGTTGGGGCTGTTGATTCTGAAGAAGAGGAGTCTCCCAGGTGACCTTATTGTGGCCTTTCAGTATCTGAAGGGGCCTACAAAAAGGCTGCGGAGGGGCATTTTAGGATGTCAGGTAGTGACAGGACTAGGGGGAATGGAGCAAAGCTGGAGATGGGTAGATTTAGAGTGGATGTGAGGAGGAAGTTCTTTAGTGTGAGAGTGGTGAGAGCATGGAATGGGCTGCCCAGGGAGGTGGTGGAGGCCCCATCCTTGGAGGTGTTTAATGCCAGGCTGGATGCGGCTCTGGCCAGCCCAAGGTAGGGAAGTTGTAACTGGATGATCTTGTAGTCCCTCTAACCTTAACGGACTGTATGACTTGGTCTAGGTGATCCTGCTGTGGCAGGGGTATTGGACTAGATGACCTTTTGAGGTCCCTTCCAATCCCTAATGATTCTATGATTCTATGAAATGTCCCTCAGTGAAGCTAAAGTGGGTATTCATCTTAGAATATCCTAGAAGGCTAACTGTCCTGGGCTGCATCAAAAGAAGTGTGGCTAGAAGGCTGAAGGAAGTGATCCTCCCCTTCTTCTCAGCTGTTGTGAGACCCCACCTGGAGTCTTGAAGTGTCATTAGGGATAGTCAGCATGGCTTCACCAAAGGGAACTCATGCTTGACCAACGTGATAGCCTTTGATGAGGGCATAAGCAGGTGGATAGATGATGGCAAAGCAGTGAATGTTGTCCATCTTGACTTCAGTAAAGCCTTTGATAAGTCTCCCACGGCATCCTTGCAGCCAGACTAAGGCAGTGTGGTCTGGAAGATAGGATGGTGATGTGAATCATGAACTGGCTGCAGGATAGAAGCCAGAGAGTAGTGATCAATAGGACAGAGTCTAGTTGGAAGTCTGTATCAAGTGGAGTCCCCCAAGGGTCAGTACTGGGACCAGTCCTATTCAATCTAATCTAAAATTACTTGGATGACAGATTAGAGTGCACTATGAGCAAGTTTGATGATAACACAAAGCTGGGAGGAGTGGCCCAACACCCCAGCAGGATGTCCTGCCATTCAGCAGGACCTAGACAGGCTGGAGAGCTGGGCAGGGAGAAATGTAATGAACTATAACAACGGCAGTGTAGAATCTTGCATCTGGGCAAGGACTAGCCCAGGTACGGCACCAGTATAGGTTGGAGACCGATCTGTTGGAGAGCAGTGTAGGAAAAAGGGATCTGGGGATCCTGATGGACAGCAGGATGACCATGAGCCAGCAGTGTGCTCTTGTGTCCAAGAAGGTGAATGGCATCCATCCTGGGGTGGATCAGAAAGGGGCTGATTAGCAGATCAACAGAGGTTCTCCTCCCCCTCTACTCTGCACTACTGAGACTGCATCTGGGATATTGTGTCCAGTCCTGGGCCCCTCAGTTCCAGAAGGACATGGAAGTGCTGGAGACAGTTCCGTGTAGAGCCACAAAGATGATGAAGGCAGTAGAACATCCTCATCTTCCCTGATGAGGAAAGGTTGAGAGAGCTGGGTCTCTTTAGCTTGGAGGAGACTGATGGTTGATCACAATAATGTCTATAAATACATGAAGGATGGGAGTCACTAGGATGGAGCCAGGCTCTTCTCAGTGTCATCTAGTGATAGGACAAGGGGCAATGGTTGTAAGCTGGAACACAGGAGGTTCTACATAAATGTGAGAAGAAACTTCTTCACAGTGAGGGTGACGGAGCGCTGGAATGGGCTGCCTGGGGGGGTTGTGGCGTCTCCTTGACTGGAGATATTTAAAACCCGCCAGGACGTGTTCCTGTGCAACTTGGTCCAGGTGGTCTTGCTCTGGCTGGGGGATTGGCCTAGATAGTCTTTTGAGGTCCCTTCCAGTCAATGGTGTTCTGTGATTCTCTGATTTGTTTTGTTAGAAACCTTGAGGAGACCTGAACCTCCAGATTCTTTTCCCTTACTTTTGGGTCCTTTCAGTTACTTTTAAATATCTTTACTATTTTCCACAGCTATTAGTGCTCATATGAATTAGACACAGAATAAAAATCAGAAGGCTGAAGGAACTTCACCACCTTTGCCAGAAGCAGTGAAGAAGTGTCACAGATTAAAAAATTATATTTATTTATTTTTTTTTTGCCCTTAGGTTTATGTTAAGAAGATTATACTGCTTTAGTTAAGCGTTTCTAATATAAAACTGATTTTTCATCTATTTATAAGTCTAGGAGAATGTTTCCATACAGAAATTTGGCATCTGCTGTCTCAATGGTGTGATTTTCTTTTTTCTACTTTTTGTTTGAAGACTTTGGCTGTATTCTGCTTTGAGGGAAGCATTTTTTTGTAGTTTTATTCACTTTTTGTTCTTCATTGGCAAGGCTTGATGCATGGAAAAAAAGCACACTTTATAGGCACTTAGTTTTTTATGTCAAGTATTTCCTCTTTGACAGTTCAAACACTGTACTTTGGTAGTTATTACTTTTTAAGAGAGCCACCACACTGATCAATAAGCAGTCACCCCTAAGTATCTACTGTAATTACCTTTTATCCTTTGATACATAAAAATACCTGATATAGTACAATTTAGCAAATTTATTTTTTTTTGAAGGATTTACTTGACATGTTCAATGTGTAATGTAAGTACTTGTGTGTTTTTGTTAGGGTCATCTTCTTTTGATTCTCTTAAAATCTAAAAGTTTTGTCTCTGTTTCTATTTTCTGTCTATAATCTGTAGATCTTTAATGTCGAAACACTCAAAGATGTTAAATTCTTTTAAGTTAGTCTCATTGTTTGCTCTGAAAATCCTTCCTTTTGCCCACATTTAGAATCCTGCAGTTAGAATTTGTGGAACTTAATACATCAGTTCATTAAGCCTGAGTCCTGGTGAAGGTCTAATGCCATTTAGATGGTAAACAGAGAAGTGTTTAAACTCTGCACAAGGTCTCGGAGGCTTCAGTCTCTCACATGGATTTGAAGCTTGCAGATGGCATTCAGCCTGGCATAGGATGTCACCCAAGTGACGAGCACCTCGGCTGCGTTTGAGGTGGTGCTCAAGTATTCTGCAAGGTTGACACTGGTCAGAAGACTTCCCAAGAAAGCAGAGAGTCTTTTCTTCCCAACAACATGGCCAAGTATATATGTCGAACATCTTGACAGAATGTCCTTTCAGTTACCAGGGTGAGATCAAGGTGAAGAGGTAGAACTTTACTCCTGTGTTACTCAGGCCACCAAACAGAAAAATGCTAGAGCCATCTTAGCAGAAGTTGGTGTAGTGCTCGTACAGTCTCGAAGTTGTTTAAGTGTTACCCAGTGACTACGCACTACAAAGTGCATAAATAGTACACAGGGGCCTGAATGTGAATATTCTGCCTGCTTTTTACTTGCTTACTATTGGAGCTTCAGCCATGCAGCACAAGAGAAATGGGGACAAGGATGATCAGAACAGAATTTCAGGGATGAGTAAGGAATGGGCTGACGACGAAAGAAGAAATACTGTTGAAAATGGATTTATTAGACCAAAGAGGCTGCTGATGGAGTTCCTCAGGTCTTTTTTTAAGAAGTGTTTCACCACTAAGCCAAGTTTTTTTGAGAAATGTTTGTGTTAAAATAAGGTATGTTAGTCTAAATGTTTTCACCAGAAAGTATTTAGGTGATGACAGAATGACAGGAGACAGTATCAGTACCACACCTGATGTCACACAGGAAGAACTATGTGACCTTGAAGACAGAAGCAATCGATGTACTAAAGATGAAACTAGATTAATTTCAATTCAAACAACACTCTTCTGGACTCAAATACAGAATGTTTATCTAAGCTGCTACTTCACCAGCTTGAAGAGTGCAAGGGTTTGCCTGCTTTGAGTTTTGACTTTGTGGCCTTTGTGAGAGTCATCCCTTACATGGTTCTCAGGGCTCAACAATGCTGAAATCAAGTTGCTATTGATTAGTAGGTGCTGGCTAGCGATGCAGGGATCAAGGGACGACACATACGGACTACTGTAGTCTTAGTGAAGCCCTTTATTACTAAAAAAGCATGTATTTTTATACCTTATTGTTATGATCTCATTCTCATGCATCTACTATAATTGGTTTAAGACCATTAATCACACGATAGTCACCCACTCTAGAAGCAATATGATTGGTTTCTTCATATCCGTCTTCTCCTCCCATAGCTCAGTCTTAGCTCAGTCTTTCTCATCCCAAAGTTACCAGTTCTTCTCCGCTTTGGTTGCCAACTTCTCCTTGCTTGATACATCAGCTTAAAGATGTCTTTCAGTCACTTGCTCAGTGTCCTTCAGTCACTTGCTTAATGTCCTTCAGTCACTTACAATGCCTTCTGTTCAAACTCTTATCAGCAACTCACAGAGGTCCGAGTCAACCACGTGTCCATTCTCTTTCAGGTAGTCCACTACAAATTCCCCTTCTGTTCTTTGGGCAATCCAGGCCTGCTGCATCGTGCATGACGTAGCATTCATTAAGCATTTCCACACACATCCTAAACATAACAGTACAACAGTGACAATAAACAAAAACAACATCCCAGTTTTCAACAAAGATAGTAACCATCCAGAAAGTCCCCATCCCTTAAACAAATTATTGAACCAACTCCAGCCATCATCCTGCTGCAACTTCCTTACACCATCTTTTAACAGTTGAATACTTTTATGAATCAGTTCAGAGATAAGTTCATACAACACATTCCTTCAGACTCTTCACATCCATGTCCCTGAGCTAGCAGCAAAAAATCTATAGCAGCTCTATTCTGCAATGTTACATGGCATGTACTAGCTACATCTTCTAATAAGCTTGTTAGAGCAGTGCTAGTAGNAGCTCTGTGGTGACAGGTTGGACTTGATGATCTATGAGGTCTCTTCCAACCTTGATAATACTGTGATACTGTGATACTGTGATTAGTAGTCATTCGATCTGCCAGATCTGAGCTGCCGTGGCTCCACGAGGAGCTGCACTCAAAGCCGTTCTAGTTTTCTCATTTGCGNACCACGTGTCCATTCTCTTTCAGGTAGTCCACTACAAATTCCCCTTCTGTTCTTTGGGCAATCCAGGCCTGCTGCATCGTGCATGACGTAGCATTCATTAAGCATTTCCACACACATCCTAAACATAACAGTACAACAGTGACAATAAACAAAAACAACATCCCAGTTTTCAACAAAGATAGTAACCATCCAGAAAGTCCCCATCCCTTAAACAAATTATTGAACCAACTCCAGCCATCATCCTGCTGCAACTTCCTTACACCATCTTTTAACAGTTGAATACTTTTATGAATCAGTTCAGAGATAAGTTCATACAACACATTCCTTCAGACTCTTCACATCCATGTCCCTGAGCTAGCAGCAAAAAATCTATAGCAGCTCTATTCTGCAATGTTACATGGCATGTACTAGCTACATCTTCTAATAAGCTTGTTAGAGCAGTGCTAGTAGCATTTGAATGTTTTGCAAGCCAACAACCTAATTTGTATCTACTAACAGTTTTATTACTGCCCCCACTGCTGCGGCAACCATTGCGGCTTAAGTATNAAAGCCAACATATCAAACAATTTTCCCTTCATATCACAATCTAAATCAGGATGAGACATAATAGCTGAATGCAAGCGATCTAAAAATGCAGAATGAGATTCAGTAGGACCCTGTGGCACAGCAGCAAAAGCTGGTGCTGCTGGACCTGCATCGTGGACTGCCATGATGGCTTTAGAAGCAAGTTCCTGAGCTAATTGCAATACTCTAGTTGAAAACCTGCTTGCATATTGGCACTACCAAAAGGACCTTCTCCCTGCAACTTCTGAGCCTGAATTCCATACAATGGATGACCCTGCTGCCTAGGCTGTGCAGCGGCTTGAGCACATAACATTTGCCAACGCTGAAAAACCATCAGTGGCTGTTGTGGTGGGTTCAAGACCACAATTTAAGGCAAAGAAAAAGAAAGCAAAGCAGTGAGGTCATGATGACATCTCGGATAAATCTGCCAGACAATAGATAGCTTAGGGAAAACTGCAGAAAGGTTTATTAACTCTATAACTGTATACAGAAAGGAAGAAAAGGTTAAGCAAGTCAGTGCACAAACTAGAAAAAGAGCATGTCAGTCCAGTAGAGATGAGTACCACCACCCTCTCTATTATTCGTGCATCACCCCCATCTGCGATACAGCGAGACCCAACCTGTTTACAGACTGGTGAATTCTTCAATTCTTCAGCGTAGCTTCTCCTGCTCAACGCTCTCGGGATGGCCTGACTGCTCAGCGCCCACACCTGCATCCCTCAGTGCAGCCAACATGCATTTCAAACAAAGAACCCAGTCTCTATCTGTCAGATCCAAGGATTAAGGATTTTAACTTCTCCTTGCTTGATACATCAGCATAAAGATCATAGGATCATAGGATCATAGGATCATAGGATGTTAGGGGTTGGAAGGGACCCAAGAGATCATCGAGTCCAACCCCCCTGCCGGAGCAGGACAAAACTATCTAACACAGATCACAGAGGAACGCATCCAGGCGGGCCTTGAAAGTCCCCAGAGAAGGAGACTCCACGACCCCCCTGGGGAGCCTGTTCCAGTGCTCTGTGACCCTCACAGTAAAGAAGTTCCCCCTTGTGTTGAGGCGGAACCTCCTCTGCTGCAACTTACACCCATTGCTCCTTGTCCTATCACAGGGAGCAAGTGAAAAGAGCCTGTCCCCCTGTTCAAACTCTTGTCAGCAACTCACAGAGGTCTGGGTTGACCACATGTCCATTCTCTTTCAGGTTGTCCACTACAAGTAGGCAGGTGGGCTGTAGAGAAAACCAGGAGTGGGAGACGTGGGTTCAGAGACATTGTATACCTGTAATATCGCAGATGGAAAGTAAATACTTGAATGCTTTTCTGCAGTGTCCCTTCCAAACTTCTGTCCCCTGGGAAGTCCAGTGGCTGGAGAGAACCCCTGAATGTCTGCAATGGCTACCGCACATGCTGTAGCTGTGTGAGTTGTTCTGTAAAGGCAGGTACAGCTCTTTGATTTCAGCAAGTGTTACCACAGTAGGAACTGAATTTTTACAGGATTTACAGGGTTTGGCTTAGAAATTGAACATTTTTGCCACCAAAGTTTTATAGACATTTTTCATGCTCTAAATTAAGCTTTGTTTCACATCATCTATTTTAGCTTCATTTTTTCCCCTAGCAACAGCTTTAGTCAGCGCAGCTGTGGCATTTGCCTTGTAACAAGAAGGATCTGGTAATCATGAAATAACCCAGATTTAGTGCCCACAGCGCTAAAGCGGTGCCATATTTGTGCAAATAACTTAAAAAGAAGGGAAACAATTTGCAGCAGATGTGAAGGTTTTACCTCCACATTTAAGTGGGTTTATACTGTCAGTGAGTGTGGGCTTAGCACAGCCTGACAGAGTTTTGACTTGCCATGTGTTCCACATGGTCAAATAGATACTGTACAGCTGTTTCCCATTCATTTCACTGGGATGAGATAAATACACAGTCAATGCCCCAAAACATGTTTACTGTGTTTTGGCTAGTGCTGCAGAGAGCTCACTTTTATCCATGGAATGCAGGGAGAAACCAAATTTGCTGCAGGAATGCTCATTTTCGTTTAATGTGTGAAGAAATTAGTGGTCATTTGGTTGAAGCAATCACAGAATTGTGATGATACTGGCCAGGGAGGGATGAAAATTGGTTTTTCATCTATTTGTGTGTGGATGGTGTGACATCAATGTCATATTTATACATTGCAGAAGTGACTTCTGGGCTCTGGCAGCAGGAGTTGTTGCCTGGCTGACAGCATCGTCCTTCCCTCGGTGTTTAACCCTCAGGGAAAGTGGTGGGTGCAGTGGCAGCAACAAACCTGAGCCACCTCACACTAACCCCAGTACAGGCTTTCAACATGGGAATGGAGACAGTGCCTTGGAGTCTGCATTCAGTGCAGTACAGGCAACAGGGTGTCCAGAGCTCCCGGCAAGGCTGCCTATGTCTCTCCTCCAGGCATAGGCAGAGTGGCCTAAATTGGCCATTTGATGTGTTTTTAAAGACACACAGGTTTTGGGGGTCAGTCTAAGCAGCACTTAGAACTGGTTTAAGACTTAAAGGTCCAGAGTGCGTTAACTGCTACTGTTGATTCTGTAACTGTCAAGTTGATTCAGTAACAGAGGAGGCAATAATGAAAAAGGAAGTTTCATTTCCCTTCACCTGCTTTTCTGCTCTTGTTTCTCTCTCCTCCCCTTCCCTCTGTGCTTCCCCTGTGCTCTCCTTAGCCCTTTGACCTTATCACTGCCTTCCTTCTGTCCTGTCACCATCAGCCTTCTGCATTTCCTCCTCCGGACCTTACACCTGGAATATTCTTCTTTCTGTCTGTCAGGAGCCTTTCTTGTTCTACTTTGTATCCTTCTGTAAAACCTTCAAGCAGAGGAGTTAATTTCATCTTTCAATAATAATCAATGTTTTTTGACTCCTCTGTGCTTTTCAGATTTACAGCCTTGTCTCGCAAACATTTACAGGGGAGTAACTGTTCAGTTAAATTGAGACCATTCAGTCAGATATTTGAGGGACTTGATCATTCGTGGGGAAGTTTTTTGAAATGGGAATGTTTCTCACTCTGTAAAACACAATGTTCATTTATGGGTTTATATACTTTTTAATAATAAACATTTGTGGCCTCAGAGGAGCAGCGGAACATGCACACAAATACATTGTACTGTAAACGTTTAAGGTGTGGAACATGTTCTCGCAGGTTTTTAAAGGTTATGAGCAAAGAATCATATGAGAGAACAAATACAAGCTGTACCTCTGATCTTGGTGACTTTCATTGGTCTGTGTTTCAGTGTGGGTTTTTGTTTCAGGAATCTCAAGCATCAGGACTGCCTGAGTACATAAAGATTGTGGAAGTTGGGCCACGGGATGGATTGCAAAATGAAAAGGTAATTTTAATCTTATTTTTCTTTTGACGTTGGTTTCAGAGGGATCAGAATCACAGAATCACAGAGTTACAGGCTGGAAGGGACCTCAAAAGATCATCTAAGTCCAACCCCCTCTGTGGAGCAGGGTAAGCCTACAGTACTGGCTCAAGATGTCCTACATGGTGCTCAAACCCATAACCCCAGGAATTTAAGAGTCCCACGCTCTACCAACTGAGTCATGCAGAAGGAACGTATCAGCATTATTTCCCTTGTGTAAAACACATACATCCTGATAATAGCACTTTTTCTGTTTAGTGCTGTAAGTACATTTCTTTTTGTATTGGCAGCTATTTGGTACCTCAGAACAAAAATACTACATAGGTGCATGTCGAATCATATAATTTCTTTCTATACTGAGTGAGGTGCCTTTTCTGTCATTCAACTGCCATGTCTTTTTCTGGAACTTGCCTTGTCAGGCACTTCTTGGTGCACAGGAATAGTAAAAACACCCCTATCTTTTGATAACATTATTTGCGTAGGGCAACGAGGATGATGAAGGAGGTGGAGCACCTCCCTTATGAGGAGAGGCTGAGCGGGCTGGGTCTCTTTAGCTTGGAGAAGAGGAGACTGAGGGGTGACCTCATTAATGTCTATAAATATGTGAAGGGTTGGTGTCAGGNGAGCCCCAAAACTGAACACAGTCCTCAAGATGAGGCCTCACCAGGGCAGAGTAGAGGGGGAGAAGAACTTCCCTCGATCTGCTGGACACACTCCTCCTAATACACCCCAGGATCCCATTGGCCTTCTTGGCCACCAGGGCACATTGCTGTGCCATGGTTAACCTGTTGTCCACCAGGACCCCCAGGTCCCTCTCCACAGGACTGCTTTCCAGTAGATCACCTCCCAGCCTGTACTGGTGGAGTTTGTTATTCCTCCCCAGATGCAGGGTGGAGCCAGGCTCTTCTCAGTGTCATCTAGTGATAGGACAAGGGGCAATGGATGTGAGCTGGAACATAGGAGGTTCCACATCAGTATGAAAAGGAACTTCTTCACACCGAGGGTGACAGAGCACTGGAACAGGCTGCCCAGGGAGCTTTGGAGTTTCCTTCTCTGCAGAAGTTTAAGACCTGCTTGGATGTGTTCCTGTGCGACTTGGTCTAGGTGATCCTGCTGTGTCAGGGGGGTTGGACTAGATGATCTTTCAAGGTGCCTTCCAGTCTCTAAAGATTCTATGATTCTGTGATTCTGTGCTTTGTTTGAAAGGTGGTAGGAATCCTCATTCATTTGTGATGGACCAAAGGTGGTGTAGGGTCGTGTATACTGCCTAGTGCTCAACTTGTGCAAAAAAACAAGTGAAGAAACACTATAGTTAAGATCTAATGAAGGACTACAGTTCATTATCTAAAAAAGGGTATTAATTATGTACTCAGAACATTTTACTTGGACACATTTCTTACCATGTGCACTACTTATACTATAGTGTGTCTCTGTGTCCATAGGTGATAGTCCCAACGGATATAAAAATCGAGTTGATCAACCGGCTTTCCAAAACAGGCCTGCCTGCAATCGAAGCGACCAGTTTTGTTTCATCGAAATGGGTGCCTCAGGTATGGAAAACCATCCCCATTCAGAACTGTTTCAGTCTGAGTGCCATGCCATTGTTGTTTTCTAGTAGTACACCTATATAAATACACAGGAAAATGGAACAGAAGTAATGTTGTTTATAGATAAAAATGAATGCTGTTGTCAGACCATTCTATCAGTTTTCAAGTTTTATGCTTTTGTTCAGGAGAGCTGAAGTTTGGCTAATTATTAAAAAACAGAACTTAAGGTGTGGGATGGTCACACATCATTAATAGAGTGTTGTTCTTATGTCTTGTCTACTCCTCTGTCAGTCAGCCATGAAAGAAGAAAGGTAGCATGCTTTGATTTCTTTTTCCCTAGATCAAGTACCTTTGTTCACATTTACAAGCGTGTTTGGAAGGCCTACATTTGGGACTTTTGTGTATGCAGTATTCCTTAGCATGGTAGCTATTTTGCTAACACTTTTATCAGCAGCCTTACCGTGATAATTTTTCCCAAACTAATTTTTACATGTGGTACAATTCAGCAGAAATCCCAGGCTATCTGAAGTCAGTAGCCAAACGATGCTGGCATTAGGAATGATAGGTTTTTACTTGAGGTTTAACGCTACAAGTGCAGGCTTAGTCCTGTAGGACACTGTGTAGCTCCTGTTTGTGCAAACTTAATTATTCCATGGAAGTTAGGAAGTAAGTCAGTACTTGTCTGTATAATTTAAAGTGATGTTCAAGAAATGACGCATTTGTTTGCATGGAAGCATTTGGGTATTTATGTGTCTAGTAAGAAACACACAAGCTATTTGCAAAGTCAAACATGAAATTAATTAATTTGAGAGCATACCTCAATACTGTCAAAATGTATATAAAGTTTGTCCATTTTGAGCTGAGAACACTTCCTGGGCCTGGAGTGCATTCCAGGCTTTCCCTCGAGAAAAACAGTGTGATCATATTTATTCTGGTTCAGGAATTAGTAAAGCAAACTGTGCAGCACTCTGAGGGGCTCCTTTGATTTATTTCAGTAGTCTCTGAACCACCAGAGAGGGGTCTAAATGAAGGATAATAGGAAAGGGAAAGAGAGCAGCAATAATGCAGGCGATGGTACTGTCTCTGGTGGAAGTGACTTGCCTGGTTTTGCAAGTGCTATCAGAGGATAATGTAGTTTTTACATGTCAGAAGGAAAATCAGAGGTGGATTTATTACTTTTTTGTGTAATTATTTCATTTTCCTGTGAGCCATTGGGAGTAGCAAATTTAGCACAGGTTTGTCTGCTTTGAATAAAATGAATAATCCCTTATCTTAAATTCATATGTGAATGCTTCACTTTAATGACTTCATTTATGTTTCAAAAATCTTTCATTTAAAATATAAGATTGTGTTGCTCTGAAAGGGAGTGCAGTCTTGACTTGGTCTTTGCTCATTTCTTTTTTCGTTTTGGGGGTCACAAGAATAGAATTCACAGCAATGTTTAGATCACTCATTCACTTATTTCTTTTTTTAGAATTTTAATTCTTTTTCATGGTTTCCTATTCCCTTTTGACTGCAAAAACTTAAAAACAAAAGCTCCCTAGTAGCAAGGTGCCATATAAAATAGGATCCCACAACTATAACCTTCGTGGCCAGAAGTTATAAATACCTATCCGTAGATTATTTTTAAAAGAAATTTGAAAAATAAATATTCTAGTACAATTCAAAATCTTCTAACACGCAATACGTGTTAAAATGGGATTTTACTTGAAGGAAAAATAGTAATGGCATAAATGTAATACATATAACATTGTTTGTATCTGGTGGCTTTATGCTGGTGTAAAATACATCTTCTAATATTTTCTAATTGATGCTATAATTTTAAAATGTGGAGTTACTTCCAGCATTTAACATTTAATTAATCATTTCATTTCAAACTTTTTTCCCTGCACTGGGAAATGTAGATACTACTTAAATTAAAGAATATAAACCAATTCTTAAAAAACCTAGGCATCACCAAATGTTTTTTGTGAGGTTTTTGGATATGTTAGGTGGTCACACAGATGTAATTTTTGCAGAAGAAATTAGAAAAAGTTGCTTTGAGCTCTGACTTGAAGACGAATGAGTAGTGTCTGCCTATAAGGTTCTTTCTGCACCACATATCCACTTCCTTATGGGCTTATATTTGTGGACACCTACATGGTCTGGTGACAGGATGATTCCACATTGGTGGTTGTATCACTCCTTAACAATCTGGTATAATTTCGTGTCACGTACTTAGAATAGTGCTCATGCAAAGCTATACATAAAGTATCCCTTGTAAATAGGGAGTAATGAAGGCTTTGTAGTTCATAGTCATTTCATATGGTAGTCCTCAATGACTTTTCATCAGTGTGGAAAGAATCAGAAATCCAGTTTAATATTGTTTGTTTGAAATGTTTTGTTTTCATGAAATAATTTCATGAAACAATTTAAAATTCAATTTCATGAAAATTTAAAAAATAAATACAACAGTATTTATTTTTTAAAACCCCAAATCCTTAACATGTGAAATATGAATGGAATGTTTTAGTAACTGTATTGTTCTCAGGCATGAGAACTAAATTATAACTAAAATGTTTTAGCCTCCATTTCTTTCAAGAAAAGGTGTTTGCCTCAATATTCTTCAATTAGTTACAGGAATAAGTCTTTGATTAATTTTCTTGATTAGTACATTGTTTATATTTAATCTTGAGTGTGAAAACTGTATGAGTATCTTAAAAAGGCAAACTTCTGTGAGGGGAGACTAAGGAACCCAAATGCCTGAATGAAGTCGTGGTCTTTGACATTTGCTACAATAAAGAAGGTTTTTCTTCTTCAGAAGAAAAATTTCATGTATATTAAAATGTTACACTATGCAGAGAACTGGATGTTGCCACTTATTTAAGAACAGATTTATGATTAGGCTTTCAAGATGTGGATGGGTTTAAAATGTCAGTTATTCTTTTCACTACACCAATTAAGTCCGTTGAGGTACATTTAAAGTTGCTGGAAAAGCTGATGATTAGCATGTTGACAAGTCTTATCAATTCATGATGCAAAGTATGTCAAAAGAAGAAACACCCTAGATTTGTTAGCCCAAATTCTATATTCATACAGAACTGTAAAGCTTACAATTTAAATACTCAGAAGTCAAGACATTTTAAACAGTGCTGGTACAACAGAAACTTAACGCCTTTCTTGTTAAACTTTTTGTGTGAACTTTATACCTAATGTGGGCAAAAGCACAATCTGTGCTTACTACATAAAATCTGAAAACAAGTGTTCAATGAAGATTGTTTGTATAATTCAGATGGCAGATCACAAAGAAGTAATGAGTGGCATTGAGCGACATCCTGGAGTCCAATATCCTGTTCTCACTCCTAATCTTCAAGGTTTTCATTCTGCCGTAAGTACCTTCATAGAAGATGTTTTGATCATTTTCATTTCAATATCATAAACAAGCTATTTAATGTCACAAAACCTGTCTTGTTAGAACTAAGATGTAAGGTTTTTTTAACTAAAAACTCTCAGTTTTCATTATGAAAAGTGAGAAAATTTGCAGAGTGATGTTAAGTTCTACGCAGCTGAAACCATTGATCAGTCAGTCTTTGCAGTTTGCATAACTAATGCTTGTGTGTAAAGAGACGCTTCCTCCTACTTTGGCTTATTTGCCCTAAAAAAGTTTCTGAAGAGTTTCTTCTTGTTGGAAAGTAAATAGAAATTTCAGTAGGATTTTACTAAATTTCTTAAATTCTGCATTCCATTTTAGTAGGGTTTGGGAATTCAAATTCTTTCAGTTAATGAAAGATAAATATTCAAAATATAGTGGTGTTTGGTGGTTTGCAAACCTGGAACAGTTCAGACTTAAAACACATACATTGACAGTCAAATCTGTATACTCTGTTTTCTGTAAATCTTTTATGTTTTTATGCTTTTGTCTTGATATAGAACAGGTCATATGTGGACTTCATTGTGTAGTCTACATCTATCATTCAGTTTCTATACTGCCTATAGAATAGTTGTTAAAGCTTAGACATTACCCCGCAGAAGCGGAGAGTAAAGGAAAAGAGAGGTCAAGTGCAACAAAAAGGGCTTCTTCAAATACATTGCAGGTAAAACTAAAACTAGAGTCAATGTAGGCCCCATGCTGAATGAGGTGGGTGGCTGGAGACAGAGGATGCAGAGAAAGCAGAGACACTGAACACCTTCTTTGCCTCTGTCTATACTTCTGGGGACTGTCTTGATATCAAGATGCAGACTGCTGCTACTCTAGAGGAAGTTGAGGCAAGATAGGACCCTGCCTTGGTTGATGAGGACTGGGTTAGGGATAAGTTTGTCAAACTGGATCTACATAAGTACATGGGCCCGGATGGGATGCACCCGCGTGTGCTACGGGAGACGGCAGAAGCCATTGCTAAGCTACTGTCCATCATCTCTTCCAAGTCATGGGGATCAGGAGAGGTGCCTGTGGACTGGAGCATAGCAATTGTCGCTCCAAACGTCACAAAGGGTAAGAAGGAGGACCCAGGTAAATATAAATTGGTCAGCCTCACCTCCATCTCAGGAAAGGTGATGGAACAATTTGTCCTGGAGGCTTTCTCCAGGCACATCAAGGACAGGAGGGTCATTAGGGACAGTCAGCATGGCTTCACCAAGGGGAAGTCAGGCTTGACCAACCTGATAGCCTTTTATGAGGGCGTAACCAGGTGGATGGATGATGGCAGAATGGTGGATGTGGTCTATCTCGACTTGAGTGAAGCATTTGACACAGTCTCTCACAGCATCCTTGCAGCCAAACTGAGGCAGTGTGGTCTAGATGATTGGGTAGTGAAATAGATGGTGAACTGGCTACAGGGTAGAAGTAAGAGAGTAGTGGTCAATGGGACAGAGTCTGTTTGGAGGCCTGTATCTAGCGGAATGCCCCAGGGGTAAATACTGGGACCAGTCCTATTTCAATCTATTCATTGATGACTTGGATGGGGGATTAGGGTGCACAGTTAGCAAGTTTGCTGATGACACAAAGCTGGGTGGTGTCGCCGACACCCNGAAGAGACTGAGGGAGGACCTCACTGTTGTCTGTAAATATGTGAAGGGTTGTTGTCAGGAGGATGGAGCCAGGGTCTTCTCAATGTCATCTACCGATAGGACGAGGGGCAATGGGTGTAAGCTGGAACATAGGAGGTTCCATATGAATGTTAGAAGGAACTTCTTCCCAGTGAGGGTGACGGAGCACTGGAACAGGCTGCCCAGGGAGGCTGTGGAGTCTCCTTCACTGGAGATGTTTAAGACCCGCCTGGATGTGTTACTTTGTCTAGGTGATCCTGCTGTGTCAGGGGGGTGGGATTGGACTAGATGATCTTTCGAGGTCTTTTCCAATCCCTAATAATTCTATGATTCTATGATTCTATAATGTGACTGATTTTATTGAAATGTATGTTTCAGATTGCAGCAGGGGCTACAGAAGTCTCAGTGTTTGGTGCAGCATCGGAATCTTTTACCAAAATGAATATTAACTGTTCAGTTGAAGAAAGCATGATAAAATTTGAAGAAGTTGCTAAATCTGCAAGGAGTATGCATATTCCTGTGCGTGGGTAAATATAAAGACTCTTAACTAATACACAGTTATTTGAGTTGTTTTTTTAATGTTTTTTTAATTACCAAATGTTTACAATTTAAATTAATTGAAATAATAGCCTATTTTTCTTCTTATTTTTTAAAGATTTCTTATGTTCAGTAATTTTGCCCTATGCTTTATGACTGCTAAATGTGACTACCTCTCTCTGGAAACTGAAAAAACCAAACAACAGTGTGTATAAACTGCATGAAACTTGAATTGTGCAGTATTTATCTTTTTCTAGAGTATCTAAGGGTACATGAGTTCAAAGAGAAACTCAACAATCAGATTCCTTTAGTATTACTAGTAACACAAACTACATCTTGCTCAGAAAATACCCGGTCTTTAAAACAGACAAAGATAGGTACTTCAGAGACTAAGTGTTTGAAATCTGGTCTGTGAGTAAACACTGGGATCTCTCTTTGCTCCCGAAATAGCGATGAGGTAATGCTACCGCTTACTGTTCGCACAGTAGTGGGGTAGTTTGAGCATATGCCTTGAGACAAAAAGATCTGATTTCTCGATGCCTCAGCCTCAGTGGATCACAGAATAACAGAATCATGCAGGTAAAGAGGAATCTCTTGATGTCATCTTGTCCAGTCCAAGGATTTTAACGTGCATCCAACCAAAGATAGCTGGAGTCCTTTTTCATTAGACGGATTGTATGTTTCAGATGGAAAATCACTGAATAGAGAAGGAGGAACTTCTGCTGAATTAAGAAACAGTAGCTTGTATCAGAGTTGAAGTATTTTTATCTAGACGTTAATCCACCAAGCAGACTCAGGGTTTGCCTTCCTGAGCATCTTCTCTTATAAGAGCACTGTTGTGTGAAAGGTCTCTGTCACCACTTCACACATTTTTCTGAAACTAAAATCTGAGCTGAGAACACAACTAGAAATCCTGGTTCTTCAGGAGGAGCTCAAAGGTGTCTGAATTTTAGGTTCCAGTCAGATGTGGATAATGGATTAACCAGTTAATTCAGAAAAGACAGCCTGTGTATAGCAACAGACGTTAAGTACAGGGGAACGTGTTTACACTAAACTTGTCTTTTTTGGTGTTCTCAATTATCTAGTCATATCGAGCAATATTTTCTGTTTCATATTCCTGTATTTCACTAACAAAATTGAACTAAACAGCACAACAGAGGCAATCAACTGTCAAAGGAATCTTCAAAGCCTTAAGCATCCTACATGATTTCGGATAGCTATGGGTGTCAATAAATGAACCTTGCAACTGGTGCAGAAGATGATGGTGCTTCTTCTCCAGGTGACGAAGAAGCCTCTGTGGGGTACCCTAGATTGATGTTGAACCTTAAAATGCCAACTTATCTTCTGCGTGCTGTTTTTGTATGTTTAAGAAAGTGGCAACCTACTGCTTTTTTTCTCTCACAGATTGAGTCTAAGGTGTTTGTAATACACCAGTACCAGTTCTTCTGGCACTGAGACACTGGCATTATGGAAATGACTGCTCCTCTGACAGACTCTGCAACACTGTCATACATTTATTGTCTGCTATTTAGGGAACTGTGTGGCAGCTTTTTTCCTGCACACAGAATAAGCAGAAAGATGGGAAGGCATATACAGAAAGGAGGAAGTATGAGGCAGAAAATGGTCAAACAGAGGCAGGATTAAAAAATATAACACATGAGAATAAAATGGAAAACAAAGCAAAGAGATACAGAGGAGTATCAAGGATCAGGGAATGAAGCAAACAAGAAACAGGAGTACCAAGATGCAGAGAAACTATGTGATTGAGCTCAGAGAAAATACAGCCAAAGAATGTGTTATGGTTTGAAAGGGTGCCCCAAGAAAATGCTTCTCTGCAGAGAAAACACACTCCTCCCCCCTGCCCTCCCCATGCTCCCGACGGAGGCACAGCTGCGCAGCCCCCAGAGGAAGTGCAGCCAGGGTGAAAGTGGCAATTTCACAGGGGGAGAGAGGGGGTTTGGGAGGAGAAGCCTCGGGACTGGTGACTGCAGGGGGAGGGAGCGGGGAGAGGTTGAGTCATCAAGAGATAAGATGCTGTACAAAAATCTACTTCAGCATGTCAAACATTTTAGGAGAGGGCTGTCTGTTATTTGTCCAAAGTAATCTAATACAAATCAATAATAAAGTAGCTGATCTTCTAAAAATCTGCTGCGAATGTAAATTGCAGAATATAGAACCTTATTTCATAACAAAAAAAGCTATCAGGTAATAATGGGTATCGAAGACCTGAGCACCTACGCCGCTCTTTGAACATGGATTTCAATACATGAATACATTAAAAAGAGAGTTCTGTATATGCTAATAAGTTAGGAGATAAGAGAGAACTGATTGATCCACCCATTTGATCTTTGAGTGCACTTCTAAAGTATCCCTCCAAGGAAATTCTGAGGATCCAAAATAGTAATTACTGAGAAAGAAAATGTTGCTATCAATCATAGTCTAGATAAATGTGTTTTCAATACACTAATTACAAGGTATTTATTGTGTTGTGGAACATTGAATCTTATCCCTGCAAGTTCATACTCATTCAACAGCCGTCCTTTTGGGTTGCAAAGTTACATGAATCTGTAGGAAGCATTGAAATGGAATGATTGCTCAGAAGTAAAAATAATAAAATCCAGATTGCTTAGCATCCATCTACCTCAGTCCATCTTCCTTTTAAGCCCAGTGTGTTATCTTTTGTCAGGTATTATTCTGAAGATTAGAAAAAGTAATAGTAGGTGTATGAACTCAGAAATGCAGAATTCAGAAGGACTGTTTTTTAATGATAGATCTCTTATTGAACAAAGCTCTAGAAGGGGGACCTAAAATATTTAATTTAGTTCAAAAATCAAAAATTACACATAAAGAGGAAATACCAGTTTGAATGCCAAATCCAGGAAGTAAGCAAATGTGTTTACAACATTTCAGCTGCTCGTGAGAAGATTATGGTAGTAGATCATAATTTCCCACTTAACATAAGAAGAACCTATACTGCTACAAGAAGTTTATTCAGTTGAGCAGAAGTGGTTCATGAATTCTGAAATACTGCAGAACATTTAGAAGGCTTGTGGAGTATCGAGGGCTTGTCTGGGCTGCAACCTGGGTCACCATTAATGTCATGGGCTGATCAGGTCAGAGATGAGACTAACCAGTTATTGTAGTTAATGTGCTAATGGACCAAACAAAAACACAACAAGGAGGGTTCCTAAACCACTTAGAAATCACAGGCAAAACCAGAAACTGACTTGATTAGAGGGAAAAGCCCAACAAAACACAATTTACATGAAATAAAAGCCCCAACACAAAGACCTAAAGAGATTAATCACATGTTCTTACATAGCTCAAAGGGAAAAGCTGGAGTCCATTCAGCCTGTGTGCAAGTCCCTTAACATCAGAGATTTGTTTAAGGTCCAGTTCCCTGTTCCTTGCGTCTCCAAGCCAGTCTTCCATTTTCAGCATAGTGATTCCTACGGCTACGGTTGAAGGATGGATTCTCCATTTCAGCAAATAATGGACTGCAGGCCAAACCTTTCCTCTGCTGATCTCTGAAGTTCCTCTCTCTCTCTCCATTCAGCGTATTCTCAGGATAAGATGGCTGCTGTGCTCAGTCCAGTTCCATGTGTCTCTTTTCAAAGAAACAGATGGAAGTGAAGAGTAAGGAGGAAGCAGGAAGCACAATGCCATGTTCTTTGTGCATTATATCCTGGTCCGCAGGTATCACACAGACAAGTCAAGCAAAAGGTGTCAGTTTAAAAAACTGGAATTTGGGAGTTTCTGCTGAATGACCTAAACCACAACATTTTGGAACCAAAAGGACATTATCTAATTCGTCAGTTGACGTTCAGTATTCAGGATTGGTGCTTGCAGTTTGACTGGTTCATATTTAATTGCAAGGAGATTAGTTTCAGGTTTTATTTTGTGTCTGACTTCTATTTACTGAAAATAATTATATATTGTTTGCAAGTGTTGTAACATGAGGCAAATCTGAGCATGGCCACACAAGTCTGAGCTTGTCATCCTGGATCTGCTTGTAGTTACTACGGAGAAGTAGGCAGCCTTCAAGCTGTGGTTTTTAACATATGGGCTTTTTGAAGTACCTGCCTTAGGAAAAGATTAACTAGTCTCTGGATGATCCATCCTTTGGCTACAAAGGAACTTGGTTCCTATGTTAGTCATCCTGTGGGTGGCCTTCCTAAACCATGTATAGGCTATAGGTTATTATCTTTTATATCAGAAGTTACAAGAGACCAATCCCATTATACCTGTGGATAGGCTAAGGATTAGCACCTTCTAATTTATGTAAATTACAGTAGACACAAGAAAATCATTAATTGGCGTTTGGCTGCAAGGTAGCAAAAACGAAGCTGTGGGCTATGCAGATAAAGATTTGTTCTCTGTGCACTGAGGGTCAATGTTTTTAACCAAGCAAAATTTTGATACTAGCTGCTTTTAGATGTCACCTTGTAGCTATTGGCTGCTTTAAAAGAATCAAAACCTGCAGCCATTGCCGAAGCAGGCTCCCAGAACTACAATTTTGGCTTCTAACATAAATTTTGTAGGCTAAATATTTTGCTTGAATTATGTGACTAATGAAAATGTTAATATGCATAAATTTGTAGTAATTTCAATATCAAGATTTTTTTATTTTTCTAAAGCTCTATTATTGTTTAATGTGTTATTTATTTGCAGGAAATGGATAATTTACTGCCTTGCCATAACTCCTTATTTGTGCAGTTGTAAAATACTTCCAAAAATAATTTTAAGGGGTTTAAATTTTATTTCCTATTTTTACTGGCAATTTAGTATTTATGTAGTGAGCATAAATCACTGGCATTCCTTGAATCTTATGAAAAATGCACTCAAACCATTGAAACTTTAAGCTTTTGCATGTCTTACTGTTTCTACAGCTGCACTAACATTGACTTGATCATCATCCAGAAAATTTATGTTGTCAGCTGTCACATTTAAAATCTGTAGCACAGTAGAGAGTTTTCTAAATGTTTACTATATTAGTTCAAACATTTATGAAGAATTGAAATCTTCTGTATAGTCTCATAAGTTCAACTATTTATTAGCTTCTTGAAAGGGTTTTTATTTCATTTTATTTTTTGTACATGCATAAAGAGATTACAGCAACATCTGGGACACATCCTGTGAAGACACTGAGCCAAATAAGTTACAAATGACATGGTCACCTAATTACTACTAGGCATATTTTGCATGTGGAATGACACAAAATACTGCTGGTTTCAAAATTCTATCTTCAAATGCACAATTCAGGTAGTATTTAAAAACTTCACAACTTTGTGAGGGATTAAAAGTGATGCCTGACAGCCAGGATTGAGGAATCATAGAATCATAGAATCATAGAATCATTACGGATCGGAAGGGACCTC
>VXBP01006635.1:96091-154142 GCA_013400115.1 Rhinopomastus cyanomelas | reverse complement strand
TTCAACTTATCCCTAACCCAATCCTCATCAACCAAGGCAGGCTCACCTGTTGCCTCAACCTCCTCTGTAGTCTGGGGTCTAATGTCAACACAACCCTTAGCAGTATAGACAGAGGCAAAGAAAGTGTTAAGTATCTCTGCCTTCTCTGCATCCTCTGTTTCCAGGGTACCCACCTCATTCTGCAGGGGGCCTACACTGCCTCTAGTTTTACTTTTGCTTGCTATATATTTAAAGAAGCTTTTTTTGCTGCCTTTGACCTCTCTTGCAAGGTTTAATTCCAAGGAGGCCTTGGCTTTTCTAGTTGCATCCCTACATTCCCTCACTAGAGCCTTGTAATCACCCCAAGTGGCCATTCCCTCCTTCCATGACTTATAGGCTTTCTTCTTCCTATTCAGTTTGCCTAGTAGTTCCCTGGTTAACCACGCGGGCCTTTTGGCCCCCTTCCTCGACTTATTCCTTGTTGGGAATACTGTTGGAAGAATTCCTTGTTGGAAGAACTGTGAGAGACAGTAATTACAAGTAGTAACTTGGATCATGTTTTAGTCGAAATGTGTTTTTAATGTACACATGAAGAAAGTGCTAGTAAATTCTGCTTAAGCCAGATTTTTCCAGGTTAACAAGTTAAGGAAGTGCCAGTGAATTCTGCTTAAGCTAGATTTTTCCAGGTTAACATATTCCAAATTTTAAAAGGACACAGAAATAAATAGCAATTTGTACAGTGTAAGGAAGAAAGGACTTGCATTTGCCCCTCTCCCACACACAGTACCTCGTAGTCTATTTTGTGTCCTGTGACAGTGAAATAAAGCCAGAGGCATTCAGTTCTGTGGAGGACATAGTCCTGTAAAGAAATAACTGGGAATATAAGAGCTGAAAGGTTCTAATTATATTTCTCTACTAAAACACACTCCTCTATAACCTAGAAGTTGCATTTATGTCCTAATCCTCTGAAATTTTAATGTGAATCGCCATTTTGAAGCCCTTTGGACTACTTGTATGTTCCATTGTGACAGGGCATGGAAATATGTAGAGGTTTGGTGTTAGAAACTGGGGTGCAAATGCTTGTGTTAAAAGAACTCTAGTAGCATTTGCTTACAAAGCTGGTGCCTCAAAAGTATGTGATCACATGGGAGTTCTAAACCGGCGGATGCAATTTCTGTGTTTATAGTCCTCTGTCGTTTAAGAATGAGCAGTGTGGTGAAGGTCACAGTACAGAAAAGCACCTTGGAAATGGGTCAATATTTGGCTTACGTCTGTGTTTGTGCAGGATTTGCACACTGGTTGATATACTTGAAGCACAGAAGTTATTTTTGCTCTGACAGATAGGTGCCAAGTAAATTATTGTATGTGATACTGCTGTTATTACCTTTCATGTTACCATAAGGGTTACAGGTTTCAATATATGTAATTTCTTGCTGATTCCAGGAAACAGTGATTGCTTTATTCTGATGCTGTTACACAGGTTAAGACACAAAATAGTGGAAACTTAAAAGAATTTATTTTAGTTGTCTTTATCTTGTGCTAATGGTTCTTGGATTTATTTGGAGACAGTCTGATCTTTATCGCTCAGTACATTGGTCTTTATTTCTTTTGTTGCAGTTCACCTTACAAATTCTAATCCGAGCTAATTGTGTGGCTTTACAACACTTACTTTGTATATGTAATTGGAAGAGCCACAAGATAAACTCCAACAATTGGGCTTTGCACAAATCCTTGCAGATTAAAGATGCAGGTTTTACAAAAACAGACTTTGAATTAATCTTTTCTGCAGCCTTGGAATCCTTAGTTCTGGAGTGCACATGTTTTTTCAAATTGCTTTAAACTCCTGGTTTTAGACTACAGGATTTAGTGTAGCATAGCCACAATTTTAGTAATAATGCAGCAACTGGTGTTGTTACCAGTTCTTTAGATAGTAAAAATAATTTAACACCTTTATGCCCTGGTAAGTGAATCTGTATTTGAGATTATGGGAGCAACAAAGTGTAGATGAGCATTTAATCGACTTGGAAGCAGCTCATTTCAGTGTATGAATGGTAAACAAATCTACAGAGTTACACACTATTAAGGCAGCTGCTCACAGTCCCCTGGAGAAGACTGAGAAGCTGAAGTTTGCTGGAATGTGGTTACTTGGTGCGTTTCTCTGCACTGGGGAGAGGTTAAGGAAAGGATGTAGCAGCCAGTGTACTATCACACTGGATGATTGAAGAGGAAAGGACTTCCTTAGGAATAACTTTATACCAACTTTTGCCTGTGATTTGTGCCTGCAGACAGATAGAAATTAGAAGACCTGGCTTGTTTTTTTCTTTCTAAACAGAGAGATACCTGTTGAAAGTAAAAAATTATCTCTGTCTAGTCTTAGTGTAAAATCAGACTTGAAATGTTAGTATGAAATTATAAGTTAAGAATACAATGGCTTTACTAGTATTTTACCGATTGCTCCATGCACAATTTGGTAGAGTAATTAGAGTTAAGTGGTTAATTATGCTTACATTTTAGTAACAGTTTTGTGCTATTTTTAGAGAACTCATTTTCTAGAACATAAGTCACAACTCAGTGGTGTTTTCTGGGCATTCTAAAAATGATAAAACATGGCATTATTTTGGGATTGAACACATGTATATTACTCACAACTAGGCATTAGGTATGTGGAGAGGTTGGTTCTTTTTAAATCAGATTTGGGAATTTAATAAATCCTGGCCTTATTTACACGTTTTGCACTTGGCTTGGAGATTTCGTTTCTGAAAGAATCTCCTTTTCCTCTCGTCTTTGTATTTCTCCTCTCTTTACGGTAAAGGATGGCTTCCTTTGCAAAGAGACCTTCATATTATGAATTCAGCAAGTGATATTTTAGCACGAACATCCAATAAAAATAAATGCATCTGCAGTGAACATGGTAAATTATATGCAAACTTACACTGTAATAATAAACAGGAAACAGCAGCATCTGAGTCTGCAACTGGCTTCTCAGGAGGCTTTGTGCTTCCAGCTGTGGTAGCAGCTGTGCATCTGGCTCAGGACCTCTTGCTGAAGCAAGCTGACAAAAGGCTGATTACAACATGGACCTCAGTTTCTGCTTGGATTCATTTTCTTTTTAATACACTTCGGTTATGAAAAGTTTGCTCGTTTACCCTGTCTGTGGTTTTGTATTTTTCACTTCACAGTAATTGGGCTGTGTGTTTATTATCACCACTTCTGGTGACCTTCCTTGATTGTGAGGATCTTACGCTGTCTGAACCACTTGCAATTTGGTTTTGACTTAGTCCAAGAAATTAAAAACTCTCGTCCTTCCTCCTTCCCATCCCCAGAGGCTGTTCAGCCTTTTTGTCCAAAATACAACACAGTGAAGTTGTTGGTGTTTATTATTTTATCTGATTTTTTTATGCATAGAAAGCACTTTTAAGCACATACTGAAACAGTTCCATTGCAGAGTCTGCATTGTGAGCTCCCAGATATTTGCTTCTGTTCTCACAGTGCGGAGTCCTTTCATTGCGTAGTTCTTCGTTTGTTCTTTCAGCCCCACTCTCTTTTTAGAAAACTGTGATATTGTTCAATTTAATTGGTTCCTTAAATTAAATCCCATTTGCCTCTGTCACTCTGCTCAAACTCTTCCCTCTTTATTTCCTCTGCTGCTTTGCTTTGCACAGGATCTTGCTTTTTTCGTAAGGATGAGTAGACCCAGTATGTTCTTTCCTCTGTCATTCTTTGCTCTCCTCCCTTAATTCTTTCTCCTCCACTGCCAGATCAGCAGGAGTTTCTTGTCTACTTTCCATCTCTACCCCTTCCACTTGCCCCGCTGACCCCATATTCTCTTCTTCCTCATACTTGTCCCCTCCCTTATTCTCTGTCTTAACTCTAACTGTCCTCTGGCTCTTTTCCACTGCAAGCATTTGCCTCTAAAAAGTGCCCCTCTGACCCTCCTTGGTCCTTCCTATCATATCTCATCGCCTATCTCTTCGGCATTCCTGAGCGCAGTGAAGGCACTGTTTGTAATTGCTGTCTGGAGACCCTCTTCTGGGCTTCCCTGCTGTAACTCCTACACTTCGGCTTCTGTTCCTTGCCTGCAACTGCAACAGCTCTCACCAAACTCCCGGATGACAACATCGCAGAAACAGTAGTCTGTTCTCATTCTTCGTGACTTGTCAGTAGTTTGCTGCAGGTGACTAGACTCTTATTTAAAATTGTGCCTTTTGGTGCTTTCTGTGCTCTGTCCTGTTAATTTCAATCTTTCCAAGCATTTCTTCGATGTTCTGCAAAGTTTTCTCCCATTTTGGATGTGTGTAGGTGAGAATCTTGGGCGCTCTCCTTTGATGGGATTTTCTTGTGCTTTTAGTGCTTAATAGGCTAGTTCACACACAACGAAACCTAACAGTCAGACACACGTGTAGCTAACATATCAGCCTTCCTATTGAAACCTATTTCCTCTCAAGCACATTCGTGTGAACCCACACAAATGCCATTACAAAGCATCCCACCTGGTGCTTCTTTAGGTCTGTATGTTTGACCACATGCTCTGACCAGACTCGTGATGATCTGCCAGACTCTTTCACATAAACCAGCGTATTTTCTCCTTTCATGTGCCAGGCACTCTGTACTCTTGAGACCTGTGCTCAGCCCTTGCCTGCATTGCTTCTTCTGCAAGTGACTCAAATTTTCTTTTTTATCTGCAGCAAGAATACAGCAAGGCCATGTCAGATGGAATCAATATTTTGTGTCCTCTTAAAAGTGCTTATCTTGCTGTATGCATTTTGCTCTTCCACTGCCTCATCTTAAACATTTTGTGTTCTGTCATTGCCGTCAACATTCCCATTTCTATTGCTCCTGTCTTTTCTCCATGGAATCCCACTGCTTTATTTTCACAGAATCACAGAATCACGGAACATTAGGGATTGGAAGGGACATCAAAAGATCATCTAGTCCGATCCCCCTGCCAGGGCAGGATCACCTAGACCAAGTCGCACATAGTTTCAGCTGGAAGAGATCTTCAAGATCATTGGACCCAACATTTTCCTAGTCCTATCATCACAGAACCTTAGGAATTGGAAGGGGCCTCGAAAGATGCAACCCCCCTACCACGGCAGGATCCCACAGATCAAGTCACACAGGAACATATCCAGGCGGGTTTTCAGGGTCTTCAGGGCCTGGGCAGGCCATTCCAGTGCTCTGTCACCCTCACCATGAAGAAGTTCCTTCTCATACTGATGTGGAAACTCCTCTGTTCCACCTTACCTCCATTGCCCCTTGTCCTGCCATTAGATGTCACTGAGCAGAGACTGACACCTGCCCTTCCGCATATTTATAAACATTAATGAGGTCACCTCTCAGTCTCCTTTTTACCAAGCTCAAGGGATCCAGCTCCCTTGGCCTTTCCTCGTCAGGGAGGTGTTCTACTCCCTTCATCATATTTGTGGCTCTGCGCTGGACTCTCTCCAACAGTTGTGTCCTTCTTCAACTACTTCTGTGTCCTTCTTGACCTGAGAGCTCCAGAACTGGACACAATATTCCAGATGTGGTCTCAGCAGGGCAGAGTAGAGAGGGAGGAGAACCTCTCTCAATCTACTAACCAGTCCACTTCTAATCCACCCAGAATGCCATTGGCGTTCTTGGCCACAGGGGCCCATTGCTGAATCATGGTCATCTTACTGGCCACCAGGACCACCACTAAGCCTTGTCCCCGAATGCAACATCAAGTCTTCCATTCCACAGGCACATATCTTCAATGTAGAGGTGCTTCTGTCCTTCCTCATTCCCTTAAAAGCTGGGCAACGTAGCAATGAAAATCTCATAGCACTTTGGTATTGCTTGACTAACGAGTCTAAAAGCTTAGTTCCTTGCCATCCAGAAGAAAAACCTTAGCCTGACAAACAAGAGGAAGGCTTTTGGAAATCATAGAATCACAGAATCCTCAGGGATTGGAAGGAATCTCACCAGATCATCCAGTCCAATCCCCCTGCCACAGCAGGATCACCTAGACCAATTTGCACAGGAACACATCCAGGCGGGTTTTAAATGTGTCCAGAGGAGACTCTACAACTTAAATCTTTGCTGAATCGAGGACGTATGTTTTAGTAGCTTAACTATGTCTTTAGCCTGTGCAACAGAGATTATCACTTTGTGATGATGGTACCAAAAATGTGTTCTCACCCCATCTCTTCTTTTCAAGCCAATTCTTTACATGAAAGTACTAGATAAAATTCTAACAAGGTCATCCTCAATGAACTCCATCAAAACACAGATCTTTCTTTCTCCACGAGACTTTGTTCTTTTTCTAGTAGGAAGTTATTTACCTGTCAAATCCTTTGAGCAAGCCCTGTTTTTTCCAGGTTATCAGATGGCCATATAGATGATAGTATTTTCTGTGTTTCAAATGTCCATCTACTCGCAGTGGTATACGAATGCAGAGTCCATAATCTCAAACAGATTTGTGCATTATAGTAGGCAAGTTCCTCAGGTCACTACATACTTTCATACCCCAGCAGGCCCAGCTGAATTATGTGAGCTCAGGCGACTTTCTGTTCGCTGGTGTGAACCACAGGGAGTTTCCCCTTGCTCTCCAGATACCTCTTGGCCTGCTTTTACTTTTCTTTGCCCCACTTTGTTCCAGATGTCATTCTTGCCACATCATCACTGCCAAATGCAAGTCTTCTTGATGTAACATGTGCAGCAGTTAGATGTATGTAATGAAAGGAGAAGTGTGCACATATGTACTGCACGCTTTGCGTTTCTTTTGGTGCTCTTCTTGCTCATTCCGTAGTAGTTGCTGCAGCTCATGTTGCGAAATAAATCCTTTCAATGTCCATGCATGTGATCTGTAGTAATATGTAAAAAGTAGCCCTTTGGGGTTCAAATTTTTCACGCTTGGTTTCATTTGAAAAACTGTCTATGCAGACAAAAACTAATTTGTGAGTTCTGTATCACTGAAAAGCAAGGGGCTGCTTAGCTGTTAACAGTAACTACATTTTTCATCTTTAGTGTAGATAAGAAAATGTAGAATTTTGCAACTTAAAACAGTGATGTCTGAATTGTGGGTGATATTTAATGGAGTCTATGGCCAAGCTTAAAAAACTCTGGTTTTCATAATGACAAACAGATAATTGAAATGAACCTAGTAGGCTTGTCGACTAAAATTACGAGCAGAATGTAATGGACCCAACCAGTTTAGTGGTAACGACACTTGTTTACATTTGTTTGTTGGGATTAATGGAGGTATTTTTATGTTCTAGGTTTGCTTCAATTTTCCTTCTACCTGTGGCATGCCAACACTGTGCTCTCAAATAAGGGATGGAATTTGTTCTGTGCATTACAATGGCTTTTTTGGCAATATTTTTTTCAAGTACTGTTTCAAAACATTGTTTTCACAGTTTGTTTTTACCTCTTCCTTGTCCTACTTTCACATTCTGTCAGTCAGTTTCTCCTCCAACAGCAAAGAAACAGTGCATCCTTTACCCTACAGACCTTGGCCACATACGAACTGGCATCTGCTCAGTCCTGTTTGCATTACATAGTGGATAATTTTACCTTCTGTTCTTCAGTGTGGAGGGAAAGGGAGTGATGGGGGATGGATGAAGAGTCTTGTTCTTCTATTAAGCTGTTGAACAACCTCCCAGTGGGACTGGTGCCCCGTCTGCCTCTGAATCTCTTGTAAATCCCTCTACACCACGCTTATTTTGATTTTGTATGGCTGTTTCTTGTTAGTTTAAATCCTATTCCTAATCAATTTAAGATAAACAATTAGAAGCTTAATTGGAATTTCATGGCTCTTGTAATTTCAAAAGGGACATTTAAGCCATGCTCTGCGCTAGCACAGCATTAAAGCTGAACAATGGAGGCTTGCTTGTGGCTTTTGATTTTTTGGCTTTGTGCAGTCAATAGCTGCTGAGAGACACAGTCTGGCTTCTCAGTTTCTTGTCTCAAGGCATAACTAAACCACAGTTTGTAATGGAGCTCTCATTCTTTTGGGGCAGAAACGCCAGTACAAATGGTGAAAGCTACCCCTTTCACCACAATTCTAATGACTTACGGGGCGATGGGGTGGTTGTAAGTTGCTTCTTTGTGTGTTACTCTTTATGTTCTGGGTAGCTGACACAAGAAAGAAAATTGTATCTTCCTCTGAATACCTTGTGTGGACCAGGCAACACAAAACTTGAGCTGAGCTGCCTCTTGCAACTCCAGAAGGAAATGCCAAGAAAAATTGAAGTCTCCTGAAGAATTGTTAGCTTGGCTGCATTATCGGTCCTTTATAACTTGTGACATATATTAAGCATAAATAAAGCTATGAATCTCTGTTGTAAAAAGAAAACTGATAAACCAACTATTTTCAACTGATGTAATTTTAGCTTCTCTTTCACATACTCCTAATTAAGTAGAAGCATTTATATATACATAAAAGGCTTATATGTTCAAAATTATATTAAACTTTAATTATAGAATAGTTACATATATTATATATTTTAGTTGTATAATAACTTTATTTCATTTTTAAAATATATGTGACATAGATGTATGTAGATATGCATGTCCTTTGTATGTTCTTTTTGTTGTAGGTATGTGTCATGTGCATTGGGATGCCCGTATGAAGGCAACGTCACACCAGCTAAAGTGGCAGAAGTAAGAGTGAACTTTTGGCTTGCCTTTTTAGTGAATCAAGAATAAATTTTAGAAGGTCTAGAAGCAGTATTCCCTACCTAATCCTAAAAAAAGATCTGTCCATGGATACAATTGAAAGAGAACAAATAAAAAACATAGCTAGTGCTAAAAATGGGTGCATAACCTCACTCAGCCACAGGCGGTCACATCTAAAGAAAATAGTATGTTTTGATTATTGTCAGTCATGATGAAAAATATGATGTGCTGTATTTTCTCCAACAAAAAGGTAAGGAAACTTAAGGAAATGGGCTAAAGCACATGTATCAGTGGACCACGTTGCATGAGGTGGTTTCAAATCCATTGTGTGTTGGCACCAGGTTACTGTGCTCTGAGCTGGCTGAGCCACTGCTGCAGCATTGTGCTTCTGACACAAGCGTCATGTGATAGGCACCAGATCCAACACTCATGCCCAACATGTAACTTGTTGGAATTCCAGCACTGTGGTGGAATAAGCTGCACCTTCCCTCCCCATCCCTTTTCTCATTTAGGATAAAGAAGAAAGACAGTGTCTTAGTCCAGCCTGTTTTTTTCCAGCAGAGAAAGGGATGACTGAAACACGAGTGTTAAATTTTGCAGAAAGGCAAGTAGTGCATCAAGGCTGGAGTGGACAGCAGGGAAGGAAGTGAAAGACAGACCTGTCTCCTCTGTTACAGTGAATTACCTATTTCTGCTGATCAGGGGACTCTCCAAACCACATTATTTTTTAGTCTGTAGCCCTGGCAGCTACATGTGTCTGATATACTCTGTTCGGCTTTCAGGTCTTCCCTTGCATCTTCTTGCAGTATGCATTCCAGATGGAACCTGGGCTAACAATCCTCCCATGGCAGTCACATACACACTTTGAAAAAAGAGCTAAGCTGGAAAGAATGCAGTTTAATATGAGATGAGAATTGGAAGTGACACCGCTTTAGTTAGGGCAGTGATGACAGATTCAGCTGTGCTGTTGGTAAATTGCTTACTGCAATATCATCTTCCCCAAAAGGCTTCTTCCCATGTGTTGCTCCTTTTCAGTTGGCCAGTGGGAGTGCTGCTCAATGTTCCAAACCTGCAAACTTCTGTTCACACAGATATTTTATTTCTGTCTTAATCCTAATAAGTGTCTTCTGGTGTATCTGTAAGCCATCCTGTATGTGTTTAAGAATGAAACTGCTTCATTAAAGGTTTGCAGGCCCTGATTCAGCCAGCACTGATGTTTCTGTAGAAGTATCTGATTAGCTGTTAGTGGATTTTACACAAACACATACACTCATCTTCTTCTGAATCAAAATTACCAAAATTACTGGCCAAGTTGCTAAACTGTCCTGGAGAGCTGCCTCTCTAGCCATTGTCTTTCCCAAGATGGCAATGTTGGATTCTCTGTGCATTGCAGTCAGCAGCTGCGATTGAAGGGTTTAGACTGTTTCTGCTGCAGTCAGTGACAGAGACAACTAGAAAGGCCAAGGCCTCTTTGGAATTAAACCTTGCAAGAGAGGTCAAGGGCAACAAAAAGGGCTTCTGCAAATACATAGCAGGTAAAAGTAAAACTAGAAGCAATGTAGGCCCCCTGCTGAATGAGATTGGTGCCCTGAAGTCAGAGGATGCAGTTCTAGAAGGCAGAGATACTCAACTCTTTCTTTGCCTCTGTCTATACTTCTGGGGGTTGTCTTGACATTAGACCCCAGACTGCAGAGGAGGTTGAGGCAACAGGTGAGCCTGCCTTGGTTGATGAGGATTGGGTTAGGGATAAGTTGAACAAACTGGATGTGCACAAATCCATGGGCCCAGATGGGATGCACCCGCGTGTGCTGAGGGAGATAGAGGAAGTCACTGCGAGGCCGCTCTCCATCATCTTTGCTAGGTCCTGGGGAACGGGAGAGGTGCCTAGGGACTGGAAAATAGCAAATGTTACCCCAATCTTTAAAAAGGGAAAGAAGGAAGACCCAGGTAACTACAGACCGGTCAGCCTCACCTCCATCCCAGGAAAGGTGATGGAACAATTTGTACTAGAGGCTGTCTCCAGGCACATCAAGGACAGGAGGGTCATTAGGGACAGTCTGCATGGCTTTATTTGAGGGATGGGTGTTGGGAGGATGGAGCTGGGCTATTCTCAGTGTAACGTAGTGATAGGACAAGGGGCAATGGATGTAAGCTGGAACATAGAAGGTTCCACATATGTATCAGAAGGAACTTCTTCACAGTGAGGGTGACAGAGCACTGGAACAGGCTGCCCAGCGAGGCTGTGGAGTCTCCTTCACTGGAGATGTTTAACCCGCCTGGATGTGTTCCTGTGTGACTTTTTCTAGGTGATCCTTCTGTGTCAAGGGGATTGGACTAGATGACACTGAGAAGACCTTGTATCCATCCTCCAGACACCCACCCTTCACATATTTATAGACATTAATGAGGTCAGTCCTCAGTTTCCTCTTCTCCAAGTTAAAGAGACCCAGCTCCCTCAGCCTTTCCTCATAAGGGAGACGTTCCACTTCCTTCATCATCCTTGTTGCCCTACCTCACTACCCAATCATGTAGACCTTACTGCCTCAGTTTGACTGTGAGGATGCTGTGTGAGACTGTGTCAAATGCCTGACTGAAGTCAAGATAGACCACATCCACTGCTCTGCCATCATCAGTCCACCTGGTTATGTCCTCATAAAAGGCTATCAGGTTGGTCAAGCATGACTTCTCCTTGGTGAAGCCATGCTGACTGTCCCTAATGACCCTCCTGTCCTTGATGTGCCTGGAAATGGTCTGCAAAACAAGTTGTTCCATCACCTTTCCTGGGATGGAGGTGAGGCTGACCAGTTTATAGTTACCTGGGTCCTCCTTCTTACCCTTTGTGAAGATTGGAGTGACATTTGCTATCTTCCAGTCCCCAGGCACCTCTCCTGATCCCCAGGACTTAGAAAAAATGATGGAGAGTGGGTCAGGAATGACTTCTGCCGTTTCTTATAGTACATANCTGGCTCCCTTCCTTGACTTCTTTCCTGTTGGAATGCTCTTGTGTTGTGCTTCAAAGCAGTAGTCTTTGAGTGTTAGCCAGCAATCTTGAGCCCCTTTACCTGCCAGTACCCTGTCCCATGGGATTTCCCCTGGCAATTGCTTGAAAAGGCCAAAGTTGGCCATCCTGAAGTCCAGGGTTATGATTCTGCTAGCGATTCTGTTCCTACCACACGAGACCCTGAACTCCACCATCTCATGGTCACTGCACCCAAGGCTGCCCTCAGCCTTCACTGCTCCAACCAGACCACCCTTGTTGGTGAGTACAAGGTCCTCCTCTCCTAGTGGCCTCTTCCACCATTTGTATCAGAAAATTAAATCCCTAAGTCTCTACTTACCTGAGGAAGAGGTTTGGTTAGATATTAACAAGATTGTCAAACTTTAAAGACTAGAATGTTAATTAATGTTAATGGAATGTTAATTCAGTTACACATTTGCTTTAGGAAATTTAATCTTTGGTTTCATGAAAAGCCAGCAAAATTAACTACAACATGTTTTAACTGCAGTTTTCATTGATGTTGTAAGTGCCTAGAGAAAGCAAAATGTGGCTTCTTGGGAATTTTTTGTTGTCCCAGTTCCGCCGTGTGCTTGGCTGTGTGTCATAACCAAACAATAGAACAGGGCTTTACCTGAACAACCTGTGAGGTGCAGAGCGTGCGGGGAAAACCAGGCAGCTGGGAGATCCCCAGAGAGAAAGGACAATGTTGTGAAGGGCCTTGACACAAACTTCATTCATAGTGTTGAAACTTGCTTTTTTGAATGCTGTGTTGGTTGTATGTGGTTGGTTATTCCATGTTCAGAAGCAAGATGGTCACATTAAAGGAGGATCTGTGGGATATTCTTTTTGGGTGACAGTTTTCAACAATAAATAGAGGATTTCTGATACTTTGAGAGTTCAAAACCCAAAACACACACAGAAGTATGCCCTTTTAATATGTGTCCTTGACCCAGTTCTGTATTCTTTCATGCTGACCTTTTCATGTCTGTCTGTTTCTAATCAGGTAGCCAAGCGGCTTTACAGTATGGGCTGTTATGAAATCTCCCTGGGGGACACGATTGGTGTGGGGACTCCTGGAAGCATGAAAGGAATGTTGCAAGCTGTTATGAAAGAAATTCCTGCCAGTGCTCTTGCTGTTCACTGTCATGACACGTATGGCCAGGCATTAGCCAACATTCTCACAGCCATACAGGTAACTCGGGTTCTCAGCTTACAGCTGTGCTAGTGCTAGTCTCAACTGAGAAACAGCAGCTTTAAAGAAATTGCTGGAAAAGGAAAGATACTCACTGAACTTTCAGCAAGTATTGCTCACTGATTGGATTGTCTGCAGGTATTAATACTGTTGCTCTTGCCAGAAGATTTAAGTTCTTTACTACTTACTACCTGCAGCCACATACAAAAATCACTTAGAAACAGTGGTGATTATTGTTGTCCATTGAGTTTGGAGTAGTGAGGGAGATACTGTTTTTTCCCTGATGTCTCAGTTGCCACTTATCTTAGGAATATTGTTCACGAAACTTGAAGTTCTATTTTACAGAGGTCTTTAGATATAAAATCTTGATTAATATATGGATAAATGAAGTGATTGGTAATTATGTACATGGTCCAGATAATTTTGTAACAGTTGGGGTGATTTTTTGTTTTATCAGTTACACCTTCCAAATGTCTATCCTATTTAGTCTTCCAAACCTGTGGCTAAATAATTGGACATAGTTAATTTCCATAAGAGATTGTTTCCCTTTGTGCTTACATATTTTTACGAATAGACACAATATAAGAAACAGCCTGCAACTGCAGAGGCAGTTTCTGTAGAGATCTAAGCTTGAAATATATCTGAATGCATACACCCATTCCTGAGGACACCTAATTTTGCTAAATGTTACAGAATCAGCGTCTGTTTTTTAATCATAGGCCTTATCATAATTTTTTTTGTCCTTAATGGCACCTTCTGATTATTTGCAATTCAAGCAGACATTTTTAAGGTCACCTTTCATCTGTGCTGGCTTATTTTGCCAGAGCTCATATAAGGTCTTTAGTTAATAGCAGCAATGTGTTAACACTATTACTGATCTAAGCAGTGTGAAGAAACAGGGAAATGGTTCAATATTGGGTCTCCTCAGGTATTTCACGAAATGCTGAATGACAAAACCTGGTGAAAAAGCTTCTAACTTTGACTTGCAGAGTTTCTATTGACCATTGCTCACTTTTACTGTTGCAAATGTGTGTGTAGGTCCCATGGGATAAATAAATTCCTAATTTCACAGCTTCAGTTGCATTTGCAACAGCTAAAAGCATGGAAACCCATGAGCATGGGAGGAGTTAACCATAAAAATACTTGAAGCATTGTTTTTCAAATCCTTCTTTAAAATAATTACTGTCCTGGTGCCTACTAAATGCCAAGCAACGGCTAGGCTTTGTTAATTTAACCTCAATATTTGTTTGTAAGTGATTCTTGGTCCAGATTCTACTCCTGTCTTTTTATTTACTTCTTAAATTAACTGTGTAAGAGTTAAAGAGGGAAAAAAAAAGCTGTTAGGTACCTAATGTGCAGTTCAGGCTAATTACCATGTAAATTCCAGACACCTACAGAAAAATTCCTGTGCAGCTTTCTCAGATTTCTGGGAAACAGGGGGTTGCCTGAGACCCATGAGAAAAGTTCCCCATGTACTCAAGTTCTACCACAGTGCATGTCTAAAGGTGCAGTTTTTGGCTGAGCTGAGCTTGCCATGGATTTTGTCAGAAGTCCTTGATGAGCAGGCATTACACAGCCTCTCTGACTGATTCTGTTCGAGTAGCTCCTTGGCTTGCTCTAACTGTAGGTCCTTAGACTCTGCGGCTTCTTCAATGGGGCTGGCAAGTAACACCAGCCTCTCCTGCCTCTGGTCAAATAAATGAGACAGCTGAGCAGTGAACTATAGCAACGCAATACTTTTTGTACAACAGGAAAACATTTACAGGTCAGCTGGATGGCAAAGTACCCAAGCCAGCGGATCAGAGCACCCAGGTCCATTCTGGGTCCTGCTCTTAGATTTGCCTGTACTTTTCTCTCTGCCAAAGATGTATGAATAGCAAAGGACCAAGGAAAATTCCTTGTCTTCAGCCCTTTGTCTCATAGACCAGACTCTCCAGAGGTGCAGCTGCTCACCCTTTCTCCTTGATGGGTCTGTGCAGCCAACGTGGCATTCCATGAAACATGTTTGATGTGGGCTATGGTTATTGTGTGAAGACAAGGTTAGAGAACGCTCAGCAGGCGGATTACACTCCACCTAAGGCTACAACCTCAGGCACGGTCCTATTGTATTTCCTAGGAATTAATGAATGATGGCTGGAAAGCCACAAATCACTGCACTGATTCAGGCATTGCTTCAGCAGGAGATCTCCTAGGAGGGGGAAGAGGTGCTGGTGATTCAGTAAGTGATTTTTTACAAAGATCACATTGTCCCTTGCAGATTTATACTATACAGAGTATTTTCTTTTGTTTGGGGCTGATCCAAAGTCATCTTGAATTGAGAAGGCTGTATCTGTGTAAGAAATTAGCAAGGAAGTAGCCTTTTGGTTTTAGTATTCAGCTTTATGTGTGTTGTTTTAGCAAATGGATAAGTAGTGAAAGATGGGGGAGAGATTAGGCAACTTTTAAAGGATGAGTCATTTTTGAAGTTGTTAAAGTAAATAATCTGGATAGGACATGTTGTCTAGAGAAAGAAAATGGACTTCCTTTTATGAAGAGAATCTATGTAAAATTGTGAGGAACACAAAGTGATGCCTTAGAACAAATCAGTAAAGATAAAGTAGAAACTTTAAAGTAAGAACACTACTGGCTCTTGGTTAAGTGGTTTAATATAAAAATAGCAGAGTATACAATTTACTGAATAGATTCAGGGAAGTAATGTGGCTGCCTTGTTAGAGACTCTGGCATTTTGAAAGAAATGACATGTGTGGGTTAGCTAATGTGACAAACACAAAACATAACTAAATGAAGTAGTAAAACATTTAGACCAAATTGTTACAGACCTCCAAGGAAGGGTAAAAAGGTGGATCAGGAAACTTCTGTGCTGGAGAGAACCCAGTAATGTAGACAATTGATATGAGGAGATCGGAGTTACCTTAACAACTGACTCCTAAACAGTATGGGTAAGAAAGGGAAAGTTTACGTTGAGTGATAGAGAATTCTTTTCCTGCACAGCTTGTGTTGTTACTCAGAACAGTCTGTTCTCATAGCATGAATCTGAACATGAAAAAGAACATGCTAAGAGGCAAAAAGGAGTTTTGGTTGACAGGCATCTCTCAGCAACCCCATAGAACTTCCTCAAATACAACTCACTGTCATAATTCATTGCTATAAACTGATCCCTGCACTGCTAGGACCAAATCCTAGCTTGGAGAAAGCCAGCAAAGACCTCAAATGACTTACAGCAAGTAAGGATTTTTACCAACTTGTGTAATCATTTCCACCTTATTAGACACAACAATGACTGATGATTTGTCAAATGAAATTGTTTGTTTATTAGTGCTTTCTTTTTACAGAAAACAGGAATTTTGAAATAAAATCTACTCTTTAGTACCATAAACAGAATTTAGCAAGACTGTAATTGAACTGTCAAGGTTCACATTAAAAAATCCAAATTAATCAATAGAGGTTTTGCTTAGAACTATTATAATATATCCCTTTACAGAGAGTTGAGCATATTTAATAATGTTATTATAAGATAATTGTATAGTTTAAATTACATTGCATATATTTATATTGATTATTAGATTAAAAATACACTATATGCTGCTTGTGGCTGTTGAGCTTACCTGTAATGACAGGCTGTCAAGACCTCTTTCATCTAGTGGTTAAAGGCCAGCCCACTGCCAAGATCTCTTGTCCTGGGGTTGCTTGCTGCTAAGGAGCCTCAGCTGGGGCTCCCCCACTTCGTTATTTGGCAGTAGCCTTCAGTAGCAAGTGCTGCAAGTGTTCATCAGTTGGTCTGGATCTGACTGGAGATTTCAGATGTTTCATTCAGGAAAAGTCTGCTCACAGACACAGGTGCTGCCAGAGATGGTTGCGATCTGGAGTGCGTGGTTCCTGAGATTATGATTTGTCTCTGAGGGGAGAGATGCACAGAAATTAGTAAGGCTAATCACTGCCTGGTGATGAAACTATTTATCTCTAAACTAATTTCTGACAGTGAAAACAGACACGATAGTTTAGTTAAAATTTGACTTTGTGCAACAGACAAAATTCTTTTGAGCCAGTTGGGAAGTGTAGTATGAAATTAACGTGGTACAGGAACTGTAACGTCTTGGCTTGTCTTTTCCAAATTTGACATATCACTGTGCACATCACTTTTCTTTCCATTTTATTTGTGATACAGCAATAAGACTCATTTCATACAGTTTATGAAATGCTAAAAAAATCTACAGAGGAAGAGCATTGGAAATGTACCAATTATTTTTAGGAATTCTAGTTTAAAATTTCTTTTTTAAGATTGAAATTTAGAAACTAAATAAATTTTAACTTTGGATTCTTAATTTTTAAAATTATCACCATTACAAATAAAATGTTAATATTTCTCCATTCCTAATAGAATGGTTTCAGCAGCTCTCATAAGTTTACTTTCCTCTGCTCTTTACAAAGGTGCAGAAGATGTAACAGAGATCTCCAGACACTAAATTCAGGGTTCAGATAGGGAAACATTACAAAACACAACTGAGAATATCTGTTCAGGATTCAGGAAGGGCTGGTCATGCTTCAGTACATTGCTGAAATTCTTGGAGGCAGTGGCTGCCAAAGAAGACAAAGGATATACAGTGGCCATCATACACTTTGATTTTTCAGAAAACAATTTACAATGTTCTGCACTGGAAGCTAACACTAAGGCATGGAGACCTTTAGTAAGTGGAAAGCTGGCTACATTGCAGGAAACAAATGGAGTTCTGAACTGGACTTTTTTCAGGATGGAAAGTACCCATCAGCAGGATCGTGGAAGTATTGGCCTGTGGATCCCAGTTTTTCCTACTTGAATTATTAGCAATGCCATAATGTGCTCATGTGAAGGGAAATGGTTCTCACTTGTAGAAATGAAGCAGTTCCAATTGTGAGAAACAGGTTAGCTAGCACAGTTGGTAAGTGTAAGTCTGTGTCGTATTTTCAAATACGCAGAAGAAGTTTGGGATCAAACGTAACAGTCTAGGGATGCACATACTTTTAGATAAAGGAAGAGATTTTGCAGCATGCCTACCCTTTTAAATAAGAGGCTTTTTAGAGCTTTCTGGTTTTGTATTTCTCTAGGAACTAGTTCATCCTAGGCACTTGCCAGGTATTTTCAAGGCTGGAAGTGTAAACAATGTTGTTGAATTACTTGCCAGCAAACTGAAAGAGCTGTTACCAGCAACACAAAATTCTGCAGGAAACATCAGTCTGGTTTTTATTTCTGTTTCCTTGTAGAAATTACATAGCACTCAAGTCAAGCTGGGCGTTCAAAAAAATAAGACGTTTGTGTTGAAGGAGTGTGCAGTATTGGGGGAAAAAGGAGTGAGTGTAATTGTTTAAGATTAAAAGCTAACAAGTTAGAGGTGAATAGGACTCTAGGAGTTGACAAGTTAGCTGGTACTAAACTGCAAGGTTTCTGTGAAGAAATCTTAAAGTGCCTGCTTTAGAAAAGTGGGAGTGGCACTTGCCTTTTATCAAAAAATACTGCTGCTAGGAGCAGTCAGCTGGAAAATTATGAATAAAAAATTAAACTGCACAGATGAATAACTCAGAACTGTGTACAGGAAGAAAATGGAAACAGACATTAATACTGAAAACCTGAGATATGTTTGCCAGTATTTTCACTGGGGTCTTTTCTTTTTTCTCCTTTTGATAGGTACTGGTTTTACTGGTAATTTCAGCAATATACACGTGCACATGGACAAGCAGTAGAGCTCTTGCTCTTTTCTCAGATCAGCCCTGTGTTCACTGCTTTCTGCTGCTTCTGGCAGAATGTGCCTCGTATGCATTTTCCGAGGAGCTGAAGGTTTTTGACCTTTCTTCCTGTGCTTCACAAAGAAAATCGTTGCCCGATAGTTCACAAAGAAATTCCTCGTTTGCTGTTGCGACGACTGTTGCACCATTACGAAGAAAAGAGTTTAAAAAGTAGATGTCGTTTTGAGACTTTCATGGTGTGAACATTTTAGCATGAGACAGAGGATGTATTTGGTTGTGTGTGCTGGAATAGCAAACAGAATTGTGGAGGCAAGGATGTGTACAAATGGTTCGGGGAGGGGGGTTTAAATGAAACGTAGTGTGTTACAAATTATTGACAAATAATAGAAATCTACAGTGTTCCAGCTGCTTCTAATAGATGATTGAGTTTTGTAAGCTTCCAATCCTAGATACTGAACTATCAGACCTCAAGACAAAGTCTTTTTCAGGATACTAATGAGACAAAGAGATCCTTCATCAGTTACAGATCATTCTCATCTCCAAAATCCCTTACTAGGGCTGATTTGGAGCAGTAGACACAACTTCTCTTTGGCTTACAATCAAACCTCAACTGGCTTATAAAACATCTTTAAACCTTGAATTGCTTACGCATCTCCATATGCCTACAAAATATTGTAGTTTTATCACCCAAGTTCTGAATGGAATATAGATGGAAAAATCACTGCAGCAACTAGAGAAATCAAATCTGAAATGGTTTCAGTTCTCTGTCTTAAAGTCAAACGTAGTTTCTCTACTAATATTATTGAAGCAGTGGATTTATAGAAAGAATTAACTTGACCCAAATGTTCTACAGTCTTTTCTCTTTTTCTGTGCTTGCATCCTCCTTGCATACTTACACTTTTTTTCTTGGAATGCTCTCCTAATCATGTCTTAAACCCTTTGATTTCTAAGTTTCCCATTCTGCAAGGAGCCTGCATTTGCACATTTCATTTTTCAGTGCCAGTGGTACATTCTGGTTTCAGCTTCATTGATCATTTTCTGATTCTTTAAATATGGAAGTGTTAAGGCCATACTGATTTGGTTGAGCAGGACCTAAAAGGCACCTGAATATTGCTTTCATTACTGTGCATCTTTCTTTTCTTGTGTGTGTACTTCTTCACACACAAAAATGAACAGATTCAGAGGGTTTACTTGAAATGGTTCTTCAGTCTTCTTCAGATTCTGTTCTGCTGCATCCTTCTTTAGTTGTTGGATCTGGAACTACAGTTTGTAAAAGGGAAAGGAAGTAATATTAATGGAATACAAGAAAACAATATCGTGTTGTTTCACCCTCGCTTATAAGAGGGCTGCAAATTTGTGTTTGCAAACGAGGTTTGCACAAAATAGCAGAGAACATAATTTAGATGCAAGCCAGCAGATGAGAGATGCATTGAGAATAATACTCCTTACAGACCGGTAGTGTCTACCTCCCTTGTCCTTTGCTCTGCTTTGTAATGATTCTTTGCCTCCACCAGTGCTTAAGCAGAGTAAATATCCTGCTGGCAGCTCACTGACAAGAACGGAGAATGAGCAGATACGGCGTTCCTGCGCTCGCCTAATGGTCATGTTTTCCCTGGCACTTTTGTTAATTTTTTCCTCTCACTCACTTTTTTTCCTAGTCATTGCTTGATAGTTCTAAGTCCACATGGCCAAAGTAATAGTCTTTTTTACAGGTCTACTTTTATCATCCCAACTGTGTCTTGTTTAACTTGACTGTTTAAATGGCTAAGAGTCAGCATCATCCAGTTCTGAAGTGGCCTGGGCAGTAATCCAGCTCTTTCTGTTTGAGACAGACATTCTTTTTTTGGACTAGAAGCAAATTACTTCCAAATGCTGGAAATATAAGAAGGCTATTCAAAAAAAGATTTTCAGGTGTTTATAGAACAAATTAGTAGAAAATAGTTTTCAGAATTCTCAGGCAAATTTAAAATAAATATTTAGTACTTGTAGGAGTTGTGAAAACATAGCGCTAGGAAACTGAAGGCACCGCTCTGTCGCATGCGCAAAAGTGCTGCTGGAGCACACTGGTGTCAGATTCCCCATGCATATTCCCATTGTGCCTCAGCTGAATTGCATGCATAAAAAAGGTAGTTTGGGTGGTTTTAATTTTTAAATGAGACAGCCTGGCTGGCTGTAGGTTTGATGAGACCTGTAGCAATCAGGAATTGAACTGTAAACTGCCCTTTTACACCCTGTTTTGGATTCAGTTCCTGGAAGTCCAAGTCTATATCTTCAGGGTGACCAGAGTTTTTGTTGTCCTGAAGGTTGGGTTTTGTGCCTCATGCAGCATGAGATGGTCACTCTCTCATTTACAGAAAGACAAGCTAGTTTTCCATCATTGTTACCCATCCTCTTTGGCTTTATGGTGTCTTGCTTGTTTCTCACACCCCTTGCGACAGTCACAACAAATCAAATAAGATTTCAACGGCTAGGTATCCTACACAACCGGCCCTTCTCCTTTGTCTGCGCCCCTCCCGCACCATCCAACTCTTCATCCGTTTCTATCCCATTGTCACATTAGTTGCAGACAGTGATAGTGCATGACTCTGCACTCCTTTAGAAGTGTTCCCAGCCTCAGCACCTCCTACCCTCTCTGACACCAAGACCAATTTGTATGAAAACCTTGCATCTGTAAAATAACGTTCTTACTGTCCAAAGCAAGGTCAGCATTTCCAGACTGTCAACTCTGAATGATCCATCGTTCCCAGACTATGCCAGAAACTGTTCAGTGGTTCAAGTGCTGCTTGACCCAGGCCAAAGCTCAGCCAGCTGTTCTTGCACAAGTTACACATAGTGGACAATGGAGTTCCAGTTCCAGTACCATTTAGTTTGTTAGTCATATCTACATGTAGCCACAAAAGAGCAGAGTTTTCTGTGCATTGGCTGCAAAGAGCGATGTGTGCTGCCATTCCTGGTGACCATTCAAGGATGTGTCCCAAGCTGAGATTTCAGAGCTTCTGTTTTAAGTGTGCTGGTGGTATCGATGGGGATTTCGTTGCAAAGCTGTTAGAGGTCTTTCTGAAACATCTGCATCCATCTCTACAGTGAAGGAAGGACAGCCCGCATACACGTATTTGGTTCAAGGCGTGGAGGCATGAGAACTTGGGGAATCCATTTCTGTTTGCTACTGTGATGCATGTTAGTGGCCATGTAAAACCAAACTATTTCATCTAAGTTTTTCAAGAGTGCTCTAGCTCAGGTCACATATCTGTCCCACATTATGTCAGTGTGATTAGGAAGAGATTGGTATGATACTGGCAGATAGCCATAGGATATCTGAATACGGAAAATCTTGGCCAGTGTTTGTAACCAACATGGCTAATATGCCATGGCTAATATGCCAATTTGAGTTTGATTTCATGTTTAAGTACACCATATAGATCAATGCTTTTATTTAAAAAATAGTCTAAAATGTTCTAGATTAGAACACATACTCATTCTTGCAATTAAGGTGTTCTTGTGATGGTGAATCTAGTAGTAGTTGTGATGTAGTTGTGTGGATGCTTTTCAGTGTAGAACATGTGAGTGTGCCTGCAGTTGTGCATCTAGCTTTGTGTTCTCAGCTGGTCTCCTTCTTGACTGACTGTGGTACAGACATTCTTGTTCTTTGTTTGGAGCTTACGTGCTGCACACAAAAAGGGTTTGTGGTGCAGCAACAAAAATAACACACAATTATTTAAAGTACATAGGAAAACACCATTTTCTTCAGGATTTAATTCCTCATTCAGTTTTCATGGAATTTTGGAAATAAATGTCTTTCGGTAAGAGTTGCTTGATTTGTTTTTAGAAATTCTCCCTGTCATCTCACTGGTCTTTAATCAGGCTGTTACTCTGTGAACATCAGTTAGAAGATAAATGACTTCTGGATGTGTATTCTTCTACTCTGACTCTCCCTCCCCTTTTACCCTAAAGTAGTTTTTCTTAAAGTATAAAAGCAAGTGTAAAACAAGGGCAGAATCACGACAGTGCCTTGGATTTGAAAATTCACACACTTGTGAGTGTGTCTGTTTTAGTTTCCGCCTGAAAAGGGAGCTGTTGCATGAGGCCTGACTTTGGGACGCCAGCGAGGGTCTGCCGAGCTTGCCACGGCACTTAACAGTCCTGGGAAATCACAAATCCCAGTGTCTTCAGTAGGGAGCATTGGTGTTTACAGAATGATGCTTCCTTCCTATTTGGGAAGCAGGACAGGCAGCTGTCTTGAGGGGGTGGAACTCAACCTCTGGCCATTCATGCATATTTATTGCTCCTCGAACCGATTGTGTTATCATCCTGCAAACAAGGAGGGAGAGAGGCTTGCTTTCTATTGAGAAGATACATCAAGTGCCTTTGGAGGTCTCTTCCAATCCAACACATTCTATGATTCTATTAATAAACAAGATCTGTGGTGTTTCTGAGAACGTGCAGAAAATCTGGCCGTGCTATGATCAGACAGGCTCCTTCTAAAGGAGTGTCTTGGGTGGATCTGTGTAGTTGCATGAGAACAAGTGGCCATTTGCATAAGTAGGTTGAAGATACCTCTTCAGTTTACACACAGGCCAAAGCTAATGCAGTATGACCAGTCTCCTGAGTAAATTCATTGCTCATTAATTGCTCATTCTTTTAGTTTTGACATATTACAATACAAATGGAAACAGCCAGACTTTCAGAAATCATAGAATCATTAGGGATTGGAAGGGACCCTGAAAGATCATCTAGTCCTATCCCCCTGCCACAGCAGGGTCACTTCACTGGAGAAGTTATAGAATCAGAATCACTCAGGGTTGGAAGGGACCACCAGATCATGGGCAGGGATACCCCACCCTAGGCCAGGCTGGCCACAGCCCCATCCAGCCTGGCCTTTTTCACAGTATGCAGAGATAAGTGAGTGATAGTTTTATTCACTCCCCATTTTATGCCAACTTGCATGTTTTCCTGTTTATTTACTTTTTTTCTCCTCTGCTGCTTGATACAAGTGCTGTATGGTGACAGACTGTCAGAGGCAAATGATGTGATTTGCTTAGCAGAATCCTCCCAAATGCCTAAAGTAAACAGTTACAGAAAGGAAGATGCCTTCCTGGTCTGTGTTCCTAACAGGAGGAGTTTGCTCTCACTAAGAGCTGCAGCAATATGTAACATGTTTTAATTGGATGTAGCATTTCTTCTTCTAGAAAATTAACTGGACAAACAGAATAAAAGTAGTACTGAGTCGTGCACGCTGCAGGAAAAGGGAGGGTTCTCCACTGAAAGCCTGTTTAAACAGAAGGAATGTTCTGGCTTTCTGGTTGGCAGATACATTGTCTGAGCACTTTGCTAATCTCTTTTTTTTAAAAAGAAAAATTTAATTCAGAATGAGGGTACAAATTTTGCCAGAGATTACCTGTTGTGACTCACACCTTAATGCTGCCATTCAGTGTAGGCAGGGAAGATTCTCTTGGAGGAGTTATAACATGATAGGTGTTTGCAGTGTGGTAAGTATTACAGAAGAGATCCAGTTATAGTGGAATAATAGCAGCTGCAAAACTGTCACCCTGGGTTTTTAGTTTTCTGCATTATGGTGAAAATCATGGTGAAATTGAAATGGACTCTCCTGGTGGTGTCCAGAAAGATGCTTTATTTGATTCCATCTGCTTGGGTCACTTTACTGTAATTATTAACTGTTTCATTCCATCCTGGAATTCCAGTCAGGATGTTTTATTTTAGTTCTACAAAATGAAAAGTTCTGCTTCCTTGAAATTAAGGAGATGGATGACTAAACCATATATTCCAGAGCTCTAAAAGGCAAGTTGTTCCTTGGTTTGCAGTAGATACACGTTTTACCACAAGACCTTAATGGTCTCATTTGTTAAACACATTTCTCAGAGTCTTGAATCAGATTAAGCATCTGCTTCTCTGCTTGCAAGTGCGAGGATTATTCAGTGAGAATGGATTTTAAGAAACAAAGTACTGATGAAAAACATACTATTGGTTATTACACAAGATGTAAAAAGGAATAATGAAATTGAAAGAAAAGAGAAAAATCTAGTACTTGTCTGTAATATCCTCTTCAATGTTGCTGTAACATTTGCTTAGCTAATTAGGAACCTAGTCTTGGGTTCCTCTAGAGGATGAGATGTGGAAGAATGAGTACACTTGGTTTTTGTTGCTAGGTTTTGTTTTGTGGTTTTTGATGCTGTTGTAGTTTTTTTTCCCTTGCAGTGATTTTCAGAACACAGATACCAGTGAAAGAAAAAAAGAAGCAGTATAACCACTTGAAATACTTTTTCAGAATGTCCATCTGAAGCCCCTCAACCTCTGGTAATTAGAGGCCGTACTGTGGAGACTGACAGGGTAAATTACCAGTTAATGTTTACACAATAAAACATATGTCCAGTACGATATCCTACACTGATGTTACTGAAACCAGGGCTCTGAAATGTACAGTGGAAACAAGACATGGTGCTTTTCTTGCGCCAACACAAACAGCAATTACAGCACAGTGTGAGAGAAGTCATAAGAAATACTACTTGGTATCAGTAGTTCAACAAAGTCAGCACTTTTGTGTAATTGCAGGGGAAAAGGGCTGAAAAACATTACAGATCTCAGCAAGAAATGGCCCTTTATACTTTTAAACTGATCCTTGATAAAACAATGCTGGGGTCATGAGAAGGCTATTCTGCCAATTTTGCTTCACTGTGGGATCCATTGACATCTGGCTGAGCTGCGGAAGCTGGAAAACTTCTTTAATATTCTCTTGACAGTAAAATGGACATGTGGAAAACATTCTAATCTGTTAATCTTTGGTGCTTCTGAAGAAAGAGGACATTTGGCGTTACACTTTGTGGTGATGAATACCGAGTCTCCAGATCTAGCTGTAAATAAGTTAGAGGTATTTGAATGGATAATGCAGGTCTTATTTTCCAAATATGGAGAAGATGGATGTGCACCTATGTAGGCCAGATGATGCAATAAATGACAGGAGCGTTTTCCCCAGCCGTTCCTTACCTCACATCTTGGCAATGCGCTTGTCTTTATGCCGAGTGTTTTGTCAATGAGGATTGGGAGCAGAATGTTGAACTAACTTACATCCTATCCACTAAAATAGGATAAAGACGTGTTTCACTCAGGGGACTTTGAAAGCAGAATTCAGAGAGATTCAAGGCAGTAGGTATGTCTAAATAAAAAGGGTGGGTTTTATTTAGCAGCATTAGCTGTACAAACTGTTTTTGGTCTAGACTTCAAATCCAGCATGCAGTGGTAGTGAGTGGCGACACTATGCATGTAACCAGGTTGACGTAGGATGTACAATTCTTCATTTCTGTTGTGAGGTCTCTCTCCAGAAAGGAGAAATCTCTCACATTAGGGAATAACTGCTATGAACACATACTATGTATTGTAATTATGAAACATATATCATTTAGGTTATTATAAAATGCAGAAGTTGCTGTGGATTGTGGGAAAAAACCCTAAAGTTTGTAGTTCTGCACATCCTTTTAAATTAATTTCAACAGCTATGACAATGCACAAAGATAAAACCTTCATACACCTGATGAAAGTGAAAGTGATTTCCCAGTTGTAAGTAGCAAGTGATATCATTATAACAACATGTACCCTGTTAGAAATCTGTGACTTCTTCAGAAAACCTCAAGCATCTTCTTTTGCAAAATAAGTAGCCTTGGGAATTAACAGACCTGTTGAGCTTCCCTCCACCTCAGACAATGACAGGACAGTTAAAGAGATGAAAACAAACTTACAGTCAGGCCCTGTTCTTTCTATCCTCTCATGAATTCTGATATGTCATTGATAGTTGGTGAGATCTGCTAGAAGAGTCAAATCTCTGAGCTCCAGCTGCATGCTAGAACTAATAACAATAATGATGCAGGCTTGAAGCCCCTGATCTGGCTCAAGCAATCTCCCAGTGAATAGTAGTTTCAGTAAAGTAAAAATTAGTCCAATCTGTAATATTCCAGAGAAAATTATTCCTAAGAAGGTGAAGTCTCCTGCTCGAGCTTTGTGTCTTGCTGTTGTATAAGGACATTGAAAATGCAGACAAATGCAATTGAAAAGTGGAGGAGCCGAGTTGAAGTTAGAGAGGGGCTAGCCTTCTCACAGATGTGCACAGAACCCACCACCATCCTGGTGCTTTTGAAGTTGCAAATAACTTAGGCTTTTGCAGGATTTTCCATTCAGGTGTTGCCCCGTGTTTGTGAGACACAGCAGAGTCTGGATCTCAAGTGTGAGAAAAGCTACAGGCAGGGTTTCTGTGGTTCACTGCCTACATGTCCCACATTACCCAAATGTAGGACGTTTATTTAGAAGGAAGGAGAAAAAAACCCCACCCCAACCTCAGATAGGGTAGTACTGCTCTTTGACTAATGGGTGTGTTTGTGTTTGGAGGCATGTGTGGGGTTTTCTGCTTCCACTGCTGAGTCTGATCCATTTCCAAGTCATCTAACTCTTTCTGAGATGGTTATTGAAGGGCAGGAGAAGTTTTCCTCTAGCCTAAGTTGAGCCCTATTAAATAGGTTAAATGGGAAAAGAGATGATGTAATAGTTGCAACAGTAAAATGAGTGGTCTTCTGGAAAGCATAGGCACTAACTGAGAGGAAAAGCCTTGGAAGCATGAGATAGGAGTAGTCATCTACCTTAAAATGTAATGTCCAACAGGTCACTTAATATGTCAGTACTGCCATCATGTTTGGAATGGTAGCCAAAACCTTTAGCAGATGTTCTGCTATGTGGCAGAGACAAGATAAACTTGGAGTGAAGTGTATTTGCCAACCGCTGCCTTGCTTCATATATGCTCCCTGGAGTCATTTAAGATCAGGCTTAACGAGGTTCTGAATGGCCTGACCTATGTAGAGTTGTCTCTGTGTAGGGAGGTTGGACTAGAGGACCTCTAGAGGTCCCTTCCAGCCTAGAACATTCTATGGTTCTATGGTATCATCACATTCAGGAGAAGTCAGTGTAGGTCAAGTTGTCAAGTGTCAGTGGGAACAGACCTAAAAGTCACTAATATCTGAAAAGGTAGTCTCACTTTAAGTGTAGAATCTTGTTATGCAGTTGAGCAACACTGAGTGAAGAGAAATTGGATGTGGAAGAAAATGTCCTTGTACAAGAACTGAAGCAAAATGTCTTTATACAAGAACTGAAGCATCAGTCTTAACTGTTCTTAAACTGGGATCTGGCCTTTAGTCTCAGTTAGCATTTCTCAGAGAAAGTCACACAGAGGAAGACAGAAGAAAGACTGACCTTAGCATATGTTTTCAGACACATGAAGAACCTACTAGAACTCCTGGTGTCACATTGGGGCCTCTTCATTTGTGTTGGTCCATTGAGTTTCCCCAGCTTCCACACCAAGGAGTTGTGGTTTTCAGATTATGAAGACCACACATGTAGTGGGCATGTGTGATCTGCCTTGGACAAGAAACTGTAAGAGTCTGTAAGACTCCGCAGCACATCTGACGAAGAGGCCCGGGGACATGCAGAAGGTCCTAAGATTTGCTGAGTGGCAGGTGGTGTAATTTTGGAGATAATATGGGGAAGGAAAGTCAAAGTCTTTTGTGGGTGGGTGACGTTTCGGGCTCTAGGGGAGTCAGGTAGTGTGGTGCGAGGGCTCTAGTGAATTAAAGTCAGATAAGATTTTAAGTGCTGTTCCCATTTTGTTCTTTTGGATACGCTGATGTTGACATCCCATAATACTACCAAATAGTTCTGCTCTGTTTTCCCAGCCTTCTTATAAATGCCGTTGTTGCTACAAGTTTATGTTATGAAAATAGATGCCACCTACCCTTTGCTTGCTGTTCTGTTGCTGGTACAAGCTCGTGTCCTCTGCCGTACGCTGAAGTCGTTCTGTCTGTACAAAGTGAGGAGCAGCAGTCCTGGCCGTGCAGCTCAAGCCACAGAGTGCACGAACAGACACTGGGCTCCCAGTGAGAGCAAAGTGTGGCAGGAGCTAACCATGTCAGAGCAACCAGACTGAAAAAATGTGCAGTTTCTTGATAAGGTACAAATAACAATAGGGGGGTGTCTAAGATGGGTAAATGGGGTTGTGTGCTCCCTAGGTGGAGGAAAGAGCAGCAGTTTTCGTTACTGTGATGCTCTGAGCACATTTGCTGTTTCATTGATGGATTTCTGTGTCTACATTGGCACGTGTTTCAAACACTAAGTAAATACCTGCCTTGCTCCGGTTCTTCACAGTCCTTTTTGATGTTGTGACTCCACGTGGAGTGCACTCTCTGTAGCCTGCATCTCAAACGCTGATTTTTACCTGTGGTTTCATCCTTCCTTCAGCCCATTCTCAGCTCATGTCTCATAATTCAGCCTTTATAGTCACTCAGCCATTTTGTTTGAGTGGGTGTGCCTCTACTCTGCTTATCCTCTGCGAGGCATGTCTTGTAGTGCCTCTTCATCAGACCTTCATTGTTAGCAGTTCCAAACGTGCTTTTTCTGGCAGCAGTAGAACTTTCCTCTCCCAGAGCAACCCTCAGTAACTTTGAGATCAAGTTAAGTAACCTTCTTACTTGTCTATTCAGATCCCAGAGTTTATTCATTTTTGCTGGCATGGAGCACATGACAAAAAGCTGGTTGTCGTCTGACTGCATGACATTCATGGACAACTGGGAACAGTTCACCTCTGGACCAGACGGTTCTTTCTCTGCCCACTCCAAAACACAAAGAGTGGTCAGGAATCTGAACAGGCTGCCCAGGGAGGGAACGGACTCACCATCCCCAGAGGTGTTCAAAAAATAGGTAGATGTGGCCCTAAGGAACATGGTTTAGTGGGCAGGGTGGGGTTGAGTTGACAGATGTCTTCTCGATCTTAGAGGTTTCTTCCAACCTTAGTGATTCTGTGATTCTGAACTGCCCTTTGCCTTTCTTGTCCAGTTCCCCTTCTCCCACTAGATCCCAAAATTCTTGTCTTCTTTGCTCTACCTGCTTAATGGCTCTTCCAAGTGTACCCAAATCTACAAAACAGCTATCCTGCAGTTTTGGATCAAGTTCTTTGACAAGACATAGTGAGCAAACAGCTGTTGAATCAGCAGAGGTTTACTTGGGAGCAGCACCTTCTGATGAAGAGTTTCGAGGCAGTAACTACTTACTGCCAGTTACCAGCAGTGGAACTGGGGAATCTGGCAATGCCCTGGATTGTTTGGGGAGGGAAGGAAAGGAGACTGGAAAGTCATTCAGTTACGATCGATCCTCGCATCTCCCTGGGTTTCCACCGGGCCTTGAAATGTGTCTCTTGCTCCTCCTGCAGGTTTTGTGACTATTACAAGAGAGTCCCCTCCAAATGACAGAGATCGTGGATTCAAACAAGGGGCAGACTAAGCCCGCATAGGCAATACTTACAGTGATTTGTGAACTTCTGCTTCCAGTATTAATTTGGTTATGGCCTAGGATTTTAATTCTAAGCTTTACAAAATCTCAAAACCAGTCTCACACTTCCTGGCATCAGCTTCCACCTAAATGTCCGTTAACATTCTCTGAGGAACTGGTTCCACAAGGTAGATGTCTGCTGCTTGAGCCTACTGCTGAGATGCTTTCTGTTCAGCCAGAGACACAGGTTTTCCAACTTGGTTTCAGATCAATTGCTTCACTATTCTTGGTTAGAGCCGAGGAGAAGAGCATGGTCAGCTGCTTTTCTATGAGGCATTTTAGGTGCTATGCTGAGCAGTTCCTGACAGTAAAGTGGAACTTTCCAAAACTTGTATCTAACTTCTGAAAATCAGTATTTATCCCTCTTGTGCTAAATTTGAGAGCACAAAGCTATCAGAGTTGTCTCCAAGATGTTCATGTTAGAATGACTGAATATTAGCTTGCCAAAGCACTTTTCTTCCCCAAAAACTTGTTCTTGGAAGTGACCAACCCCACATTTCACTCTATTTTCCAAAACAATCCATTCTGAGGCAGAGAGACATCATGGAAAATAGAAGCTCCAACAGTTAGAGTCTGACAAAGTAATAAACAAGTTAAAGTGGGGCCTTGTGACGGAAAGTGTTAGGGAACTTCAACTCTGGATGTCATCGCTGGCTTTGCTTGCAATAAACGTGTCAGTAGCGCTGTGAAGAGATGTGTGCCGTGAGCTAAAGGAGTGCTGCATGAACCTGTTCTGAGCAGCACATCTGCCCACAAACTGCTTGCATCCCAGTATGTTTCAGGAGAAAGGGGGTTTTATTGGTTTTCTCTGAATGGATTCATTTTCTGGGTACATGAGCTGGGGACTGGTCGATTTTAATGTAGCAGTGACACCCTGTGGTCAGTGGTGCCGGAGCCCACGCACAGGAGCAGCGCTCTCCGCTGCGATGCATCGATCCTCAGCAAGGGCAGCGCGGAAGGGAGATGGGAAGGAGGCACAGCTGACTTTCAGGGTTTTCCACAGAGGGATGTCGCCCCATTTTATTGCCCTCGTTGCAGATGGTTATGCTTCACATTTCTGAAATACTACAATAAATTTTATTTACATGCATTTGCTGTATTGAAATGAAAGGGAGTGGTGAGCCTTGATTTTAGGCAGCCTGACAACGTTACTCTTTTACTCCTTCCTCCCATCCTTCTTCCTTCCTTGAACAAACACTGAACTAATACAGCGATTCTCTGTCCTATGCTTGTGAACACAGCTTTAAGACAGAGTGGTACCGAACTCCATGATGTTGTGGCCCCTCAACTTCATGCAGTGACAAATCTTTTCCCTTTTAATGCTTCCCTGAGGTCCCTGGTATTATGGTTTCAAATCTCTTTTTTCAAAAAGAATCCTAATTTATGAGAGACCTGGTTTGTAGCTTCGCTTTTATAACTCGTGCATCCTCGGAGCTGCTGACCTTGCTGTTTTTAAGGGAGGGACAGACAGAAACTTGTGTTCGGGTGAAGCCAGGTTTAAAGACCCATAAGGAAGGAGACTGACTGTCTCAGCAAGAAGTTACGGAGAGGTAGGAAAGCAAAGTGAGAAACATGAAACATTTATTATTCGTTGTCAATAATGTTTTTCTGTTAAATCTAGCTATTTTAGAGGGGGTTCATTTGATTTCTTGCTCTCTTATTGGGGAATTAGGAAGCTAATGTGGAACAGGAGCAGCGAGCCTGCTCTGGAGACTAAACGAAGACTAGCCAAATTTAAAGCCTGGAAGGTGTTCAGGAGCAACAATTGGAATTGCAGTGATGAACAAAACTCTACAAGTGTCAGAAAGGCTTGGAGCACTCCAGTTGTCCTGTAAGTCCAGCCACTGTTGAACCCAACCTACATCCATAGGTGAGCAGCTCAGTGGGTGCTCATTTGGACATATCCTACAAAATAGCTGCAATGCAGCTTCTCATCAGTCTCAGCAAAATGTGGAGCCTGTCAGGAAGGGACAGTGAGACTGTGGGCTCTTGTGAGGTTTCATATAGACAGTGCTCAGATTGGTGGCAAGTTTGAAACTCGTTATCTCCTTTAAAAGCCTGACAGGGCATGTGGTGAAGGAGAGGCCTTGTTTCACCCGTTATGTCAGGCTTTACCATTTCTTTTCAAGCTCCTTCTACTTTTAATGGTTGAAAAGCCAAACCAGCTTCATGAGCTTATTTATTATGTGCTCTTTCTGATTCTGTGCTTGGACAGGCTGGACTAGAATGTGAACTCCCAAATTAGTTGGTAGTGCTGCTGAAGGACATTTTCCAACATCTGCTTTTAGCACTGTTAGAGTGGAGTAGGGATTATTTAAGGACTTTCTGAATGGGGCCACACTGGAGATGAACTGCAGTGATTCCGCACAGGAATCAGAAATCACATGCAGGAGCAGACAGATGCAGCTAAGCCTGCTAATGAAATAGCAGGATGTTGCAGTAAACATCAGAAGTGTTGTGAAGAGAACTTGAAAGCACAATATCTTAAAGGCAGAGCTGCCCACTCACTGCATATTAAGGGCACTGATCTGAAGTCGTATCAGACTTGAAGGTTTGCTCTATTACATAGACACCATGCCAAGACCTTGTCTACACTGGATGAAGAGTAAAATGGCAAATCCATTCAGAGACAGATACCATTACAGACATTAAAGTCATGTTTACACCCTGCTTCTGGGAAGTAACGGGTTAAGTGTCCTGTAGTAGAATAGAAGCCACCTTATAGATGTTATCAGTGTAGAGCTGTGACTAGACTTTCTATTTTTCTGTTTAGCCAGAAGAGCTGTTGGTTTAAAAACAGAACAATTATCACTGTCTCTCTTCTGGAGGCTACTGCTCCCACTGCCTACCCAGAAGCTATCATTCTTCATGCCTTTGCATGTACAATGACAGAGCTTACTCCAGCTTCCAGTGTAGGTATTTTAAATTATCTTGGAAGAGGCTGCCTCTGGTGTCGGGCTTTGTGCCAGCACATAAAGAAATGAACCTGTATATACACCCAGTGCACGCCTTTTCAATATATTGTTTCTCACCGTGACAGCCCTGTGCAGAACTGGAACAGGCTTGTGATAGGAATATACACCACACAGGAGGAGGTTCTCCACAGTTTTGACCTGGCAAGCTTTTGTGGTTGTTTTCACCAACCCAAATTTAGTTGTTCTTTTTCCCATGTTTGCACAAGGCCAATCATTTTATGAGATAATTTGCTGGGGGTTTGAAGTGACTGAGAAGGTTGAGGTTGTTCAGCCTGAAGAGCAGAAGACTCCAGGGGGAGCTTCCAATATGTGAAAAGGCCTATAAGAAGGCTGGGGAAGACTGTTCACAAGGGCAGAGAATGATAGGATGAGGAGCTGTGGTTTTAAGGTGGAAAAGGCTAGATTTAAGTTAGACCTGAGGAAAAAGTTCTTGAATCTGAGAGTGGTGGGTCACTGGAACAGGCTGCCAGGAGAGGTGGTGGAGGCCTCTTCGCTGGAGACATTCAAGGTCAGGCTGGATGGGGCTCTGGACAATCTGCTTTGGTTAGTGATGGCCCGACTTGTTGGTAGGGTGTTAGACTAGATGACTTTTGGAGGTTCCTTCCAACCCAGTACATACTGTGATTCTATAATCTGTTTCTGAGCCTGTTCGTCTTCCCTGGGAGATTAATAGCCATGAGGTACCTCAGCACATTATTTGCTTGTAGCTTTTATCCCCATGCAAAAGTTAACTGAAAAGAATAAATTGTCCTAGCAGTTAAATATAGTCATATAGTTGGGGGAATCTCAATGAAAGACATGCCTTCTACCTTTTCATCTCCAGCAGTAATTTTTAATGGAAATCTTAAAATTTGGCTGAGAGCTGGCATGGTAGTGGAGTGCATGCTTTTATCATACCAGTATGTCTACATGTTGGTCTCCCTTTTCCATGCACTAAATCTTTCCTGGGACTGGGACACTTGCAAAAAGCTGCCACTATGGAGCTTGAAGCAATGACTTCCAGGGTCAACGTAGGAATCTTAGCAGCTGCTGCAAAAAGAGACAGAATTTTTAGTTGAAAGCCATCACAAACACATGTTCTATGTGCATTGGACATAGATGTTTTATGTAAAATGTTTTCTGACTGGTGGGTTACGTGAACATAGTGTGTGACAAGTCATAGAATCATAGAATCATAGAATCATTAGGGATTGGACCTCAAAATGTCCTATGTCCCTGCAACAGCAGGATCACCTAGACCAAGTCACACAGGAACACATCCAGGCAGGTCTTAAACATCTCCAGAGAAAGAGACTCCACAGCCCCCCTGGGCAGCCTGTTCCAGTGCTCCGTCACCCTCACTGGGAAAAAGTTCTTTTCGTATTGATGTGGAACCTCCTATGTTCCAGCTCACACCCATTGTCCCTTGTCCTATCACTAGATGACACTGAGAAGAGCCTGGCTCCATCCTCCTGACACCCACCCTTCTCATATTTATAGACATTAATGAGGTCACCCCTCAGTCTCCTCTTGTCCAAGCTAAAGAGACCCAGCTCCCTCAGCCTCTCCTCATAAGGGAGGTGCTCCAACTCCTTCATCATCCTCGTTGCCCTACGCTGGACTGTCTCCAGTAGTTCCACATCCTTCTTGAACTGAGGAGCCCACAACTGGACACAAAGCCCACAACTGAAATGTGAAGAATGTACTTCTGTGATCTACTCCATGACTCACAGGTTAGAGACTTTATAAAGTGCAATATCCCTTCTTAAAGAGGTGCGAGCAATATTGAACAGTTACCTGGCACAGTTATGTGCTTTGGGACTTCTTAGGTCTTTCTTACAGGCTTTGAGAAGCCACCTGTCTAAAGAAAATATTCCCTTGTCTGAGAACAGGACCTGGGATAAGAAAACTTCATTACATTATCCTTTATTGTTACCTTATGGGAATGTTGACCTTTCAAAAAGCCTATAAGGCCAATGATAAAACTGTGGAAAGCACTAATAAAACTAGAAACAAGTACAGCAAAGCAAAAGGAAAGAACCAAAAAAAACCCATTAATGGATATATTCAGGCAGGGGAATTAGTACTTGCAACATGTAGGGCTTCATCTCTCTTGCCTGCTTTGCCAACTGGCTGTGTGCATGCCTGTGAAGTAGCTTAGCCTATGGGGACAGGTATCAGGCAAAAATCAACAGAAATGAGGTCTCACTGCGGTCAGACCTCTAAGCTGATCTTACTGGCTTGTAAATGTGAGTATATGGCATGGTTTAACCTCTGAAACTCTCTGGACCCAAAGTTGAAGCTTTGAAAGCTTATTTCTGCATAGGAACTACTGTCCTGAATTTGAGTGGTCGTTGCAGACTAACTCAGTCTCCCTGACTTCTAAACTTGTGTTATGTATGGCTGAAATTATCTCAGTGGGGAGGAGAATACTCTACAGTGCTTAAGGCAAAGAGAAGCTGGTGTCTTCAAAGATCTGATCACCACTCTGCCTAATATCATTGCCAGACTCTGATTATTTCCCCCTCTACTCCGCTCTGGTGAGACCCCACCAGGACTGTGTCCAGCTCTGGAGCCCTTATTACAAGAAGGATGTGGACTTGCTGGAGCGAGTGCAGAGGGGGGCCACGAGGATGATCAGAGGGCTGGAGCACCTCTCCTGTGAGGCCAGACTGAGAGAGTTGGGGCTGTTCAGTCTGGAGAAGAGGAGGCTCCCAGGTGACCTTATTGTGGCCTTCCAGTATGTGAAGGGGGCTACAAAAAGGCTGGGGAGGGGCTTTTTAGGATGTCAGGTAGCGACAGGACTAGGGGGAATGGAGCAAAGTTGGAGATGGGTATATTTAGAGTGGGTGTGAGGAGGAAGTTCTTCACCGTGAGAGTGGTGAGAGCCTGGAATGGGTTGCCTGGGGAGGTGGTTGGGGCCCCATCCTTGGAGGTGTTTAAGGCCAGGCTGGATGAGGCTCTGTCCAGCCTGATCTAGGGTGGGGTGTCCCTGCCCATGGTAGGGGACTTAGAACTGTATGATCCTGTGGTCCCCTCCAATCCTGCGTGATTCTGATTCCATAACTTCTCCAGTGAAGTGATCCTGCTGTGGCAGGGGAGTTGGACTAGATGATCTTTCAGGGTCCCTTCCAATCCCTGATGATTCTATGATTCTATGATTCTATGATCTCTTAGAGCCTGAGTGTCTCCAAAGACCTCTAATCATCTTCAAGGGGCAAACCAAAGAGCTCTCTCTAACAGGGGACACCTGAATCACATACCAAACATGTTCAAATACTTCCCAATTTCAGCTTTATTTTAAAAACTAATCACAGAAAATAGAGAGTGCAAGACTCACTAAACAAATCAGTGGAAACCACAGACCCAGTTCCTTTCTTTCTCTGATGGTTCTTCAAGGGAAAGCTTTATCCCATAGGAAATTTAATACTGTCTGTGGGGCTGAAGAGGTAAATAGTTTACTATTCTTTATTGTGATATGCAGAGAGAAGATCAGAAGAGAGAATGAGCTGGGATGCAGTAGGAAGAAAAGAAAAATCAGAGAGTTATGAATTTATGATAGCTGTCTGTTTTTCAAGTTTTAATTTCTGTGAGGAAGCTTGTCACATTGCATCACGTGCTTCCCTAAAAAATATTCAGCGATCAATACCTATATCTGTGTAGAACTTCCCTGATGTCTAAACTATTCACTGATTCTATGCATCTTCAAGACTAGGGTTTTGAATGATGTCCCAGGACTGTCCATCTTAGAAATCTGCTATTTTGAAGATAGTGGGTTTTTTCTATACTGGTGTGAGTATATAAAAAAAGGGTTGGACTTGCTGGCAGGATGGTGTGAGAAGCAGAGAAGGTCTTGATTCTATGTGAGCACTGCTCAACAATACCAAAATCATCTCTGCATTATCAACACTGTTTTCAGCACAAATCTAAAACACAGACCTGTACCAGCTACTGTGAAGAAAATTAAATCTATCCCAGCCAAAACCAGCACAGGGTGAAAAAAACCTTATGGTCTTCCTCTAAAACAAGAGCAAAAAAAAATCTTCTCTATATGGTGATTTCGTGATCTCTAATGAGGAGGCAAGAAATGAAAACAGAAAGAGAGAAAATGCTAGTAGGGAAGTTATTTGTGAAATATAATAACTTTAATATAAAACACATTTTAGAAGACAGGTGTCCCCAAATCTTTTGGATGGCACATAAAACAGATGTTAAGACTTCCATCTTACATAACAAAGATTTCTACATATGTTTAACATCACACATTTAAACACCACCACTGATTCTTAGTCACAAATAAGCCTGTGCAGGAATAGATGCAGACTACCTAAAACCAGCATGTTTTTAAAGAAAGAAGACATAAAGCTCTGGCTCTAAACCAGCAGACATCACAGGTGACGGACCCTTGGTTCTCTGTTCCACATCTTGTGTTTGAAGAGTCTTACCTTACAAAGATGTCAGCACTAAGGTCATTATAAAGAATTTCCTACAAGAGACATCCATTTGTGGAGAAATGTGCATTTAATCCACGTTTAGTCTGTTTGTGAATAATTATAAATAATGTTGATGCTGGGGTTTTTTGTGTTTTTATCTTTCAGATGGGAGTTGCTGTAGTGGATTCGTCTGTCGCAGGACTAGGTGGCTGTCCCTATGCAAAAGGTGCTACTGGAAATGTAGCCACAGAGGACGTGATATACATGCTCAATGGTCTGGGTATCCATACAGTAAGATATTTTTACTTTCTACTTAAGACTTCAAGGAAAACAGAACTATTTTTCTTGAAAACACACAATAAAGCATTGGGAGCAAATAGTGGTTTTTGTAAAGTCGGAGTTTAACATCCTTGACCCATAATATAACTGATGCCTTCATAGCAGTTTAGAGTTGAACTGATTTGTGCATTTGACAGGGATTTGAACAAGCCCGTATCTGGAGCTGTGAGTAGCTTAGTAGCAACTACTTTGAGTCTTTGAGTCATAACTCTGCCTCAGTAGCCACAAAAAAATCATTACTGTAGTCCAGAATGCTGACCAGCTTCTCAGCAGAAAGACAGATCAGACCTGGGCTTTTATTCAAAGTGCTTATTGTAAATTTTTCTGGCTTCAAAGTAGAAAGCCAAAGTGGTGGTTGGATCCCAAGCACAGGTATCCACTTACTATGTTCCAAACTTGTATAAAATCTCTTCCTTGCTAGTAGGTTTCATACTCATTTTTATTTCCAGCCCTGTTCTTGCAGAGGGCAAAGTAGCTGATCTGCACTGAGCTGCATCTAAATGAACCCTACCAGTGAACTTCCCCACTTTTGGTATCCCTGGCTTGATTGGTAGTTTAATTATCCTGTATCCTGAGAACCAAATAATGCTGCCTTCTCCAAAGTACGTGCTGTTTGGTCTTCCTGTTGGTCTTCATTGCTCTGGAAATGTGTTTGTGTTAACTCACCCAACACAGTGACTTTACCATTAGTGGAGACATAATCTTTGAGAGTCGGGCTCAAAGGAGACCATACAAAGAGCTGCCAAAATTGCAGTGTGAGTGGTTTGTCTTTAAACTACTGCAAGAAGAAATTGAAAAGCCTCCTGTCTGAAATACAGCAATCTGAGTGACTGGGGAGCTATCACTTCTCTGCAGGTTGCTGTTCAGCAAGTCATACGTGCCAAAAGTGCTCCTTGACATAAAAGAATCATGGACCTTCTGAATGGCACATCCCCTGAGCGCTGCTAAAGCACATTCAATGCCTTACAGAGTTCACTGTAATGTTTGTCTGCTTTTGTGTGCTTCTTGGGGAATTCTGGGTGCATATGAGGTACCTGTTTAGAAAAGGTTGACTCACAAGTGTCCATTGTACAAGTGGACACTGGTTTGAACTGTTTGTGCATACTTTGGGACAGATTTTTTAATGAAGAGGTTTATTCTTTCAAAACAACACAGTTCTTTGGAATAAGGAGAACTCATGCATTTCAATCTGCAATGCTCTGCACCTTAGGCTTTCAGTATAGCCTTTCCATGGGCAAAGTTCCTGTGGACCTTTCCAGCTGACTTACAAAGAAAGGAATCAATTAAATAAATAATAGCCTGACTGAATGAAATACAACTTGTTCCAGGCTTCTTGATAGGATTTACCACTCTCTTAATGATCTTGTTCCAAACAGGAATCTAACTTCTTGTAGAAGTTGATACCAGCAACATCAGATGATACTGTCAAGGAGATAAGAATCTCACTATCAAACATTTAGTTATTGCATTAAAAATTTGGATTATGCAATAGCAAAATACAAGGCTTTGCCCTTTGACCCTTTTCTGGACCATTAAGAGAGGCTTACTGGATGAGAAACATGGAATCTCAAAATTATTACTTTAATGTATTAGTTTTGTTTTTTGTGGCGATGGTTTTGAATTCTAGAAAAAATCTATCCATATGTCATTTTTTGCATAATAAAGCAAAATGACCTGAAATGCTGTCCATTGCATGGAGTGCTTTCTCATGATCCTCTCAGCTACACACTAAAGCTTTTATTTTGTTGACTGAAGTCACTTAAAGAATTGACCAAAGAATGGGCAACTTTAAAGTCTACCACACTGACTAGATTCGGATTGACTAGATACATTAAAGTGACAACTGATGCTTCTTCAGACTATGTAACGTGTGATATTAATCTCTAGCAGATTAAATGTGAAATACTTTTCTGGCAGAGCTTATCTGCAGGGAGGTTTAGTGGTTGTGCCATGGTAATGGACAGATAATTATGTCATAGACCATGAATGCTCATGAGACTTGTATGGAGACATATAATTTCTATAAAACCAGTCTCTATATGGTTGCAGTGTAATTACAGTAATAGGACTTTTGCTTATGATGCTTTCAAGGTGCTTGACTAACAAAACCCTTTCTGAGAAGCAACTAAGTACCGCTAGACTCATATACTCACACTAATAACAGAGTTCAGAGAGATAATAGCCCCGCTGTTTATCAATACTGAATGAGAAGTGAATGTGAGCTGAAGTCCTTGCCTTCTGGCAGAAGCTTTCCTAACTTAGAGCACATGGCAAAGGTCACAGATGCTATTGAAGATACTTTGTGTTTCACAGTTTCATTCCTAGGTGTCAGAAGCAGAACTCTGGGTGTAGGGAGCGCTTACCAGCTACACATAAGTATGCTTCTGAGTATCTGTCTGGAGACATATTGTTCTGACTCAACAACTTACAAACAGCTGTAACTACTCTTTTCCCATCCACATCTGTGAGTCATGCTTGGGAGGGTTGGGTTTTGTTCCCTCGCGATAATCCTCTTTGCTTCACATCACTGACATTTGGAAAACAATGTAAAAGGCAGAGATGCTTATATTCCATTTAATGAACGTGAACTGTGAACATACGTTTGTTATCAACACACATCACATTATGCAGTGTTATGGTGCTGAAAATGTGAATTTTATACAGCTTTATATCACCATCTTCTATAACCTCACTACCAGTGTGTCTGCGCTGGTGTTTCTCATTTCTTCCGAGTGAATAAGCACAGATGCTCTACAAATTGTTTGGTTACGTTATGTGCAAGAACCCTGTACAAACTAAACTTCAATAATGGCCAACAACGGGCAGAAGAATAAGCTGAGATCAGCCTTGTTCTACCTGTGTTGAAATGCTACAGTTAGCTAACGATGTCTTTGAACAGTCTGTTTTAAATGTTTCTAAATGCTACAACCGGTTGCAACTCTGTAGCCATTTGTTGCAGATTGAAAATGGTTTTTTATTACATTTCTGTGAAGTGATTTCTCTTCAGTCAGTTTGAGGAATGAAAAAGGCAAAGTTTACAGTAGATTATAAAAACGAATGCTAGATCAGTTTAAAGAGTTAAGCGTCTAGATCAGGTCTGGCTCTAAACTTCAGTGCATAAGTCTGTAAGTCTTACAAAACCATATTTCTGGCACAAAACATACTCTTTAATGTTGAGTGACAAACTTCTCACAGTTTTATGCAACTACTCAGAGGTCAAAGTACCCTTTCACATTCCTTCTACAAGAACTTTACTGGCTCCTAAATTCCAGTGTTTGGAGCAAATACGTACATCACTTAAGTGATCTAACTAAAGTGTTTGCTGCACATGAGTAATCCAAGGTTATAGACTAATAATGAAGTATTTCCCCCTCTTTATGAGGGATCTGATTCCGTTTTAGCTATCAAGAGGTACCGATGCGTATCTTACGCTAGTTACATCCCATCTGATTGCTCAAGGAATGTTTTTGAGCTTGGGCAGATCAAGCAGCTGCAGTGTTGTGCTCAGTTGTGCTAGCAATGCAAATTGTAACTTGAATTGAAAAGAACTTCTTCAAGAAGATTATATTCATTCAAGGGAGTGCAGGATCCTGTTTCTCACTAAACCCAGTTGCCAATACAAGTGTTTTCCCCTCCCCTTCCTCAATCTTCAAATGGGATTCTTGTAAGCACAATGTTTTTTAGCACTGGATGATAGATAACTAAGTACAGAATATGTGTAGACACTGTTTTTCTTCCAACTTCTTCTAGTTGTTATTCCAGTTCATTATTCCAGATTCTCTTGCATTTTAAAGATTTTGCCCAGATACCTGAGCCACTTCTGTTAGGATAAGTGTGACAGAATCTCATAAACAACTGGAAGCTGTGGCTATTGTATAAGTTACTGTAACTCTACTAATCTGCATGACTGGCCTATGACATGAATCAGGCCCTTTGTTTGCAAAAATTAGACCCTGGAGAAAAAAAAACAACTTGATGTTTAAGAGTTTTCAGCGTGTGCCTTCATTATTATTAACATTTTCCACCTCTTTTTTAGGGAGTAAATCTTTATGCAGTGATGGAATCTGGCAACTTCATCTGTACAGCTTTGAACAAGAAAACAAACTCAAAGGTTGCACAAGCTTCCTTCAATACTGGAGCTATCAATTAAATGGTATTTTTTTGCAGCTTAATTACATTTGCCATCTACCTTGACCAAGGACACTTATCAAGATAATAAATATAAGAAAACTATTTCAGCAAAGACCCCAAACGCAACCTGTACAGTACTGGTTATTATGGGAAGACTTATTGTACTATACTGTCTTGTCAAAAGTTGTCTGACTTGTAAGTAAGAAATAAAGGACTGTAGTGCTTGGTGCAGCGCTCAGCGTCATAGTTCCACAGATGAGAAATATGTGTAACCACCAGGACATTTTACTATGTTTAAACTGAATTTTAATTCTTTTCAGAAAAACTGGATAGTACCAGCAAATACATAGTTGTCTTATACTCAGAATGAATTACGGAATGGTGCCAATGCTTACAGTAGTTTGTCAGACCCCACATAGTGTGTGACCATTCCATTATGTGTTTTACTTGTCTGCATCGTTAGTTTTCTTTTGTGAAGTTGGTTATGGAGCCGAATCTGAATTCGACATAAGAAATTTTGAGCAATAGTACTGCTAAACTTTTGTTTAACACCTGTTAAGTTAGGGATGAGTTTGTCTTGTTCCGTGACTTTGTGGTGAATGACAGTCTGACTAATCCTCCAAATCTAATGCAAATTTCCTTTTTTGTTCTGTATGTTAAATTTTGTATAGTTGCTTTTCTTTGTTGGCTTTCATGAAAACTAATTACAGATGAAGCAGTTAAAAATTGGCAAGGTTTTCAGTCATCAGTGAGGCTGATTTTAGTGTAGGATCATAGGATCATAGGATGTTAGGGGTTGGAAGGGACCCAAGAGATCATTGAGTCCAACCCCCCTGCCAGAGCAGGACAAAACTATCTAACACAGATCACAGAGGAACGCATCCAGGGGGGCCTTGAAAGTCCCCAGAGAAGGAGACTCCACCACCTCCCCGGGGAGTCTGTTCCAGTGCTCCGTGACCCTCACAGTAAAGAAGTTCCCCCTTGTGTTGAGGTGGAACCTCCTCTGCTGCAACTTACACCCATTGCTCCTTGTCCTATCACAGGGAGCAAGTGAAAAGAGCCTTTCCCCCCCCTCCTGGCCAGCCTTCAGGTACTTATAAACATTTATCAAATCTCCCCTAAGTCTTCTCTTCTCCAGACTAAAAAGCCCCAAGTCCCTCAGCCTCTCCTCATAAGCCATGCCCTCCTGTCCCCTAATCATCCTCGTAGCCCTCCGCTGGACCCTCTCCAGTAGATCCTTGTCCCTCTTAAACTGGGGGGCTCAAAACTGAACACAGTACTCAAGATGAGGCCTCACCAGGGCAGAGTAGAGGGGGAGAAGAACTTCCCTCGATCTGCTGGACACACTCCTCCTAATACACCCCAGGATCCCATTGGCCTTCTTGGCCACCAGGGCACATTGCTGTGCCATGGTTAACCTGTTGTCCACCAGGACCCCCAGGTCCCTCTCCACAGGACTGCTTTCCGGTAGATCACCTCCCAGCCTGTACTGGTGGAGTTTGTTATTCCTCCCCAGATGCAGGACTCTGCACTTGTCCCTGTTGAACCTCATCTGGTTTCTCTGTGCCCAGCCCTCCAGTCTGTCCAGGTCTCTCTGGATGGCAGCACAGCCCTCAGCCGCATCAGCCAGGCCTCCCAGCTTGGTGTCGTCGGCAAACTTGCTGAGTAGACACTCTGTGCCCTCATCAATGTCATTGATGAAGATGTTGAACAAGACCGGTCCCAGCACCGATCCCTGAGGGACACCACTGTGACCACTAGTCACAGCTGTGTAGAAGCAGCTAAACTTTTGTCCAAGAAGTCATTGAACAATTTGATTTTTGAAAACTATGGTCAGTGAACTGACATTCTCACAAGTCACAAAGTTCTGAGGACAAGAATACTTTGCCGGACGAGCTTACACAATTTTTCTCTGTGCTCTATTGAGAGTGATGCTGTTCTTTTTAGTTCAGCAAGGTGCCAGTGAACTGCAATAATGGACAAATTCTAAGTGTTATGCTATCCAGAAACCAAGTGTTGTTCTCTCCAATTATACCATGAACATATTGCCATTTTTTCAGCCTGAAACATCAGTGTTGTTACTAGCTGTTTGTGTAGGATCCTTCTGTGTGCTTAACCATGATCTATATTTTTTCTGAATGTAGCCTGCTAGCATGAATATTTTAAACCCTGGACTATGATCTTTTTCCATATTCTTCATTTTCCTCCAAAATATAAAAGTTGGGAAACAGTAAGATGAAAGAAAATGAAAGGTAACATGTAAAGAACAAAAAGGGTGAGTCATTTTTGTCTGCAATTCAACTTTGGAAATTACAACTTAGTCTCAGTTTGCTTTTGAAATTCTGAAGTGAAAGTTTTCTGAGATCTTTCATCCGGTTTGTAGTTTAGGCACAACTCAAGAAAGTCAAACTGTGTTTGCCAGGTAAATCAAAGCTATACATTTCTTATAAAGGATCTGTGTTGTTTATGCCATATGTTGTTTCACTCTTCTCACGGTGAGTCAGAGAATAAGTAAAGAAATATGTTCAGGTGAGGCAGGAAATACCTTGCCTGTCAATCCCAAATGCTTTGAAGTACTCTTAAAGATGTGAACACCCTGATTTGATTGACCTGTTCAAGATACATACCTGTTCAAGATCACCACAGAAAATGTCCTGTCCTTCTCCCATGTTTCAGTGGGGACTCTGTTATTTAGCAACCACTATGGGTCATATATCAGAACACAAAATTAAATAAAACCCAGACTTTAAAGATTATCTGATAGGTTAGGTCCAATGAAGAAGTGAAGAATCTGCAGTGGTACTTCATCTGTGCTTAGTCAAATAATTAGTAGTTAAGGCTAAGTGAGGTACCAGGATTGCTATCCTAATTAAGGTGCATTCACCCCAAAGGTCCCTAACCACATGGTAATGCTTTTCTGTTTAACGGGTAAAATTTGCTTTGTTGTTTCTGCAGCCACAGAATTCGTTCATTTTGAGATGAAGTATGCAGTTCTCTTGTAGGGCCTGATGGCCCTAGATCCTTTACCCAAGATCCTTCAGCTTGTTTAACCAACATAAGCCAGATATAACTTCTCAAAGAAGGAAAGGGTCACCCCTTGAAAAAACAGTAGTGGTGCAAAGAACCATTTAAATATTTGTCTGAATGCCTGCCTAAACAACTGGTATGAGATTAGCTGAGATCTAACCACCTGGTGATATACAGAACTGGAAAGGGATGCACTTTATACAGCTTAACTTGCATGTTTTTATAAGGATTGCTGACTTTGCTACGAGGACACCCCTATGCCAGGGAGAAATTTTTGGATACGGCTCTATCCCAGGCTTCTGAGCACCTGAGCACCTCCATCCACACTCTGAAACAGAGTACTCATTAAATCAACCTAAAATACCTGTGAGCTCATGGACAATCTTAAGTGCAGGTCTGTTACTCTATAATGATGTGAGCATTGGAGAAGAGCAGTCACATCTGGAGTCACACCGTTTTTCCCTTACATGGAATCATAGAATCATTAGGGATTGGAAGGGACCTTGAAAGATCATCTAGTGCAATCACCCTACCACAGCAGGATCATCTAGACCAGGGGTCCTCAAAGCCCGGCCTGCGGGCCAGATATGGCCCACCAGAGCATTCAATCCGGCCCACAGGTCCGCCAGTATTCCTCCCCCCGCCTTCCTGAGGCTGAGGCCGGCGGCTCCGGCCCCTGACATTGTCCAAAGACAGGGAATTGGCCCCATGTTTAAAAAGTTTGAGGACCCCTGATCTAGACCAAGTCACACAGGAACACATCCAGGAGGGTCTTGAACATCTCCAGTGAACGAGACTCCACAACCTCCCGGGCACCCCGTTCCAGTGCTCTGTCACCCTCACTGGGAAGAAGTTCCTTCTCCGATTGATGTGGAACCTCCTATGTTCCAGCTTACAACCATTGCCCCTCGTCCTATCAGAACAACATGGAGATCATCTTATTTATGCCAGGCTGGTAAAATGGAGTGCCCTGAACCTGTGAAAGTTCAAGAGCTTACCAATGTAATATTTTCTTTAATACTTTCACTGTAGTTTTTCCCATGTTGCTTGCAGTAGCTAGAAAGTCAAGTACTGACGTCTTGGGCTGGCCAAAATACCATGTTGTTCTAGAGGTAAGGTTGATGTGTCTTTCTGGAGGAGCACATCAGTTCCACTACTAATGTGCATAATTGTTCTTCAGTGCCTTTCACTAGATAGCAATGACATGGATCTCGTGCTTGGGTAGCGCTAATGTCTTCCACATTAAACTCTTATGCATTAGGACAACCTGGCTGTGGACCAGCACTTGAATATTTCATTTGAATGTTTTATATATATATATATCTCCAGAGTTTATGGAAATAAGAAGTTGATATTCTGGCCTTATGAACAAGTCCAGAGAGGCTTTGGCTAATTTACCTTTCTTAATAGCATCATTTGAGTTCATAACATTTTATTATTTTAATAATGAGTCACAAAATGAAGACTGCAAGTCTGTGAGGTAAAATTCCTGCGTTTGGAATCAGTGCTGTTGAAATAATATTTGTTAGTGTCAGTGTATAGAATCTGCCTATTTTTTCATGAAGTCATTTTTAAGGGGTAGAAATATTGCTTAGTTTCTGCAATATCTGAAAAAGAGTACTTTCTGCCAGGAGTTCCTCAGTGATTTCTAAGATGCCTTAAGGTTTTTTATTGATTATGAAAAGTCTAGAGAACTGACTAAACAGAAGATCCAGTCTGGGGAAGCGAGTGAAAGCCATTGGCTTTCCAGTTACTCACTTGCTGATCAATTAATTTATTTTGTTGTATTTCTGAAGATTATTCGTCTCTGTGGTCCTGCTCTAACACGGTGTTGATCTTCATTGCTGCATTAACATGGCAGGCAGGAGGACTGCAGCCAAAAATAACTCAGTCCTTTGAAACCAACCTCAAGAAGGCGATAAGCTTGTCAAGGAACTGCCGTGTACCCTGTTGGCAAAAGGCATTGTGATTTCACAATACGTGGTGTTAAAGCTGAAATAAAATCCGTCCCCGTGTTTGTTGAAACGGATACGCTGCTGTGCTGTGCCAGAACCGGCAGCGCTGGCTGCCCGGCTTACACGTACTGCCAGAGTCAATGTAAGCTGTCGCTTGGACGTGGACGCCTGTGTTGACTTTGTTACCCTGTAATCTGTTTGGAGTGCTTTTTCTTAGGATTACCTTTTTGTCAGCTGTTCCTGTGCGCTTTTATAGCTGACAAATCTCTTCTAAGTTACTAAGGAAACATTGCTGCCCCCCATTAACTAAACATTAAAAAGCTACTGCCAGGAGCAGGGGTAGGAGTCAAAAAACTCAATGAGGCATTACCTAACTTCAGATGTTCCACTACGGAGTGGGAATCTCGGCGCTCTAAGCGATGTCTAAGACCCACCCCCTACTGACTGAACGACTTCAGCAAGTTGTCTGAAACATCAGTGTGTTGATCAGGGAACTTCCTTGGAAAAATCAAAAGTAGGATTTCCTACTCCATACTGCAGTTGAAGTACCTCACCTTGAGCTGCAGTTCTTCACCAGCTGAATCCAAGGGTGAGTATTTTTCCCTGCGGGAAAGAAACCCAGTCCTTTTTTTTGTTAGTGAGTGCTGTTCACTCTTCTAAGGCACCATCCTGGGGGTGGTGAAGGCACTGCCTCCATCCACCTTCTGTATTACTAGCTGATCCGAAATCTAGCTCAGAGTACCACAACAGCCTGAGAAGTTTGAATCCACACCTATCTCTCCAAGCAGCCCATTCTCTCACCTGTCTCATAGCTGAGGAGAATCTTCCTTTTGGAGAATTGAAGACTCACTGTGGCAAGCCAGCAGTAGACTTGGACTTCACAGCCTTAGAGCTTCAATACTGCACAAGGAACAGGTAGTTCTGCATACTTGTCTGAAAAACTTTGAGAAAATTTGAAACAGTCTTTAGAAAAACTGCACAAAAATCTCAACAGAAAATCCTGGAACCCCGTATCTGTCTTACAAGGCTAAGATTGATGCTTTTGCCTTGTAGCCCAACCAGTCTTGATTTCCTCACTTTACCATGTCCTGGCTCAAACGGAAGGGGTACAAACACCACACTGATACCCAAAATTACCTGTGTCCTGGGAATCCCAAGTCATCAATGAGACTTAATTTTCCTCAACTGGGAATTGTTTGCAGATGGCTCCCTTAGCAAGAAATCTAATGACAAAGCTCTTGCAAAGATACTTCTCCTTCCATCAAGAAACTGTTCAAGAAGCAGTTAGAATGTGATCGTGATCACTTGAATACAGAACTTCCCAGCAGAAATTCCTTTATTAGGTAATTAACTCACAGATACCATTGACAAAGTACAGTCACTAGAACCAAAAAAACTACATCTTACACGTGTGATAGAGAAAATGTACTTTTCCACTAAGTGCCAAAGTCAGCTTTAATGAAGTCTGCTTGTAAAATTACAGAAGCAACACAACAGCCACTAAGCATCCTGCTGTCTTTCAGAGTAACTTCCAGAGTCGCCGTTTCAAATACATTTTATGCATTTGTGTCTATGTTTGAGGGGGGTGTCTAAACAAATACATGAGTATCTTAGATACTCGTATAATAACAACCTAAAAATAATGAGAATCTAGTAAGGTTTAGATAAGAAGTACCTAAATATAATACAAAATAAATTCATAAGATAAAATTCTAAGGCACGTTTTCATGATGAGGTTTAGCTGAATTAGAATATAGCTGATTCTCTTAAAATTTTGCAACATAGAGGGTTCAGCATTGCATCGCTCTTTTTTGAGGTATTTGAAAGTCATGTCAGTCTGAGTCTTAGGGACAGGGTTTAGTGGTGGGCTTGGGACAGCTGGGTTAATTGTTGGACTTGGTCTTTTCCAACATGAATGATTTTATGAAATTGGTTTTATCTTATGCTGGAACGAACGTAGTCTCAGCAGTATTTTCAGTTGAACTTTTTGCAGCTGCTGTAAGTTGAAGAAAACATTAATACCACAGGTTTATCAAAATACATGATGGGAGGGAAACTAAGTGCTGCAAATTGCTGGACTGAAAAAGAAGATTGTTTTGCTTAACAAACTAACCAACTTTATAATTTTCTGTGGTATTTTTGGCCAAACTACCAAAGCCAGAAGGAAAAAACACATTGAGGAGTAGAGATTTCTGCTCTTCTGATCTCATCATAGATGTCTAGCCTTAGATCTGGATTGGTCACAGTCAGAACTGAAGCTAAATTCAGTGGAACCCAGCATTCCATTCTTGATCTTTTTTTGTTGTGTGAGTTATATTTAATGGGAATTCAGGCAAAATTCAAATTAAGCAAATTACGAATCAAATGGATTCGTAGTGATCTATCTGATGAGCAAGGGAATACATATACTACTCATGATCAGTTGTACAAAAAACCCTGGTCCATGATCCAGTGCTGAGCAGAACCAGCTTGTTACAAGGATAAAACAAAACCAACCAGTTGCTATTAAAAAGAAGCACAAATCTACCAAAACAACTCAACTACGGGGAGAGATCCAGCACTCATGTCTAGAAAGTGATATCCAGAGTGGTGTGTGCGGGGTCACAGCTCCCCGTATACTGCACAGGGAGAATTAGGCACTTTGGGTATTGCCTAGAGACAATGAACAGAAAACACAGATGAGGACACAGCTTGTAACTTCTGTCTTGAGAAGTAGTCACTTCAGTCCCAAGCAGGTGGCTCTCAGACCACCAAATGGTTTCAAAAATTGTGTATTTAAATTGTCAAGGCTTACCAGCTGGGGAAAAAACCAGTGTCAGCAACAGCAGACTGAGAGCAAAGCATTAGCTCAGGTAGTCTGAGTTCATTTTCCCTTGGTACTGAAAAAGGCTGTAATCCCCATCTCCTCCTGTCTCTGAGTCCTCCAACAACATGCAGGCAGTCTATATGTGACTGCTGATCTACAAATATTGTTTCAGGTTCCTTTTACCTGGGAACCTAAAGTACAAAATCACCACAAAAAAACTTTTTGAGAGCTGTCTAATGTGTTTCTCGGTGGTTTGGGGTTTTTTTTTCCTTTCTACCAGATGAGTTTAGAAGGGCAGATTCATGCTGATAGAGCTTTTATCAATTGTCATCTATCAATTTTTTCCTCAGTTACCACTGTCTTGTGCATCTAAAGTTGTAGGAAATGTCCAGCTCGGGATAGATCTCTGTATCTACCTAAATGAGAATTTTTTTTTTCAACTTGTGAAAAGCTTAATGTGTGCTAATACATATAATTTTTTGTATGCTCAGCTACAAATTCTGTAATTTATAGTAGGTTTTGGGATATATATTTTATTATGGCATATGTACAGCAGGTTGGCTTTCAAGAATAGCCTTAAGAAAGCATAAACCACAGAGGAGTTCATCTGTCGCTCTTATAATGGACCATGAATGTTTCAGAAGAATGATCTGGCGAGGGACCTCTTGACTCCTGTTTTGTTCTGCAGGCTCTGAAAACAAGGAGTGTGCATGTATTTAGTAGCAAATGACACAGCTTTTGCTTTGAAATTTGGCTTAATTGAGATCAGTGGCAAAATTCCCCTCCTTTTGTGATGAACATGGTAGTCTAAAGTAATTCACCGTTATTAATGCACTGTTCTTCTTGCACCCCCTGTGTACTTTAAATCTGAGGTTTATTTATATGCTGATATTCCTGTAACTGCAAACCTAAAGAGAAAGACCCTGTTCCTACACTTAGCTTTCATTTGCCTTTTGCATTTTTCTGCATGGTTCCTCTTTGATCGGACTCTGAATTTAATCATGGAATTTGACTAAATATAATTCCCCCCACTAGACATATAGCTCCTGCTACATCACGTTCTGGTACCTGTCATCTGACAGTGTAGTTCTTGAAGCCTGGCCATTTCATTTGCTCCAAGAAAAGGTATAATGTAAGAGAAGGCCTAAGTGAATGCACATTTCTGTTTTCTAACCAAGCGCTGCTGTATGGACCATTTCTCATACTCTGTGTGGGAATGTTTACGGAATCCTACTAGTAGAGATGATGTTTGGCAGGAGCAGTAACTACAATAGCAGCATTCAGGGGTCGGTTTCTGAATATGTTATAATACTGAATACTCTCATTTCCTCTCTGCATTACCTCTGCCTGCTACAGGGCTAGGAAGGCAGACTCACAGAATTTCTGAATTCAGATTTCACCTTCCCCTGCTATGGGACAGGAAATGAAAGCTCCTGAAGCCAGGGATCTCTGCATGAATGGAGGGCATTGTAGGTACACATCGTATTTCACTCTTTCTTGCTGACACCTGCAATGTCAGTTCTTTCCATCAGCAGGGCTTACTGAACGGCTTTTAAAGACAGTTGCAGTGCCAACTTCCTAACCAAGTCAAAACGGTTTTTTTTCTGTTTTTCCAGTTTCCTAGAGCAAATTATTACTACCCCTATCAAGTTACCTGAGCTTCAGGACAGTCAACAGCACTATTCCTGGGATGAGGACTATGCAGGAGCAGTAGGCAATAATGTAGACTGTTTCACCTATAAGTAAAAAACAGAAAGCAGACCCAAAACATCTACATCCAGTAATATAGAAGCAGATTTGAGATCTGAATCAGAATACATACGTATGCGAGGTAGATTAGCAGTAAATGTTGACATCAGTAATTAAAAGAAGGGAAAGGACTCTGCTCTGGTATGCCAGAGCTAGGAGTCAACTCTTTTTGCATCCCTTGGTGCAGAACTGCTTTCAGACTCCTTTCACCAAATACCAGCTCAGGTAGCACTGCATTTATTCCCTTCCAGTTCAAGTGAACTGCAACAGCTTGTCACTCTGTCTGTCGGAGTAGTTTCCTCATTGATTTTAATGGGCTAATTTTATTCTGTGCGTCAGAGGACGCCTGGCTCTTCCTTGTTAGAGACATCTTCTCCTTTTCCACGTTACCATCACTGCAGCATGCAGCAATACTTCATCTAGAATCACATTAGTGCAAAATGAGATCTGACACTGCTTCTGGGCCCTGTGCCCATGCAGTTTCCTCTTTCTCTTAGGCGTCTCACCAAGTCACACAGGCAGTTTATGTGCTAACAATTCCAACTTGTGAAAAACAGGGACAACAGTTTCAAGTTTTGCTTTCCAAATAACGAGAAACATACCACAAATTTATTGTATTAGAAAATTATTAGAAAAATGGATGGTTAAGAGCAGGTCAATATCATCTCACCCAAACATTATGATATTTCTCTTTCCATACAGTTGGAAAGAAGTTTCATTTTGATAAAAGAAAACATACTGAAATGACCAAATTAAATAAAATTTTCTATTTTTGTCAAAAATCTCACAAAATGCTGTGATTTTGGTGAAGTGATGGCTTTTAGAAGAGATGCTGATTATAACATTTCTGTTCTATGGGTAACGTAAGAAAGATGTTAGTGATGAACTCATGCTAGAAACCATGTATTTCTTTTCTACTTCCTGAAAACTAAAGGAATTTGTAAGGCTTGGAGAGGGCACGATTTTGTGCCTGAAGAGCAAATGCTTAATTTGTTATATTTCTTTCTTTTCTAAGTATGTGAATGTGCTTATTCTTCCCCTAAAAATTATTTTGGTTATGTGTTTCTCAAATAAGCACAATCTGCCCATTCTAAGATGACAACTTTTTTTGGGCTACAAATCTCAGGGCCATAATAACGGGGGCTGCAAGTACCACTGAAGCACTAGCTGGAGTTGTGTGTAGACCCACAGATGCTTGCAGTGAGGGGGCTGGGCAGAGGACACCTGTGGGATCAGCCTCTGGGACTGGGATTAATTAATTAATGGGATTACACTGTGGCGTAAACCTACCTGCTTATATGATCTCATTGAAATGGCTGTGCATATTCATTAGACAGATACATTCCAGCGGGTGCTCTGACATTTCTTGGCTCCCTACAGCTCGTCACAGGGTTTTTTTCCTACATTTGTATATCGGATTGACAATGTTTCACACCTCACATATTAAAGCCTCTGGAGCTGAACTAATCTCCGTTCCCACAGCCGCTGGTATAATTATAGATAAACTCCACCAATTACTTGTTTATCTAGATTCTCAGCACAGAAAAACTCCTCACTAGGAGTTACGATAACTCCACAATTTTAGACAAAAAGGTATCAGTTTCAACAGTTTCACTGAGCCCCAATTTGATTGTATATCCCAAGAACCGGGTAAGAGTTCAATGTTTCTACGTTTCACATCCAGCCAAAATGGACTTGAGCCCCAAATCTCTGTGCTGGTGAAAGTGAGTGCTTGCCTTCACACATGAACCACTTTTCCAATTAGATGTGGGAAGCATGCTGTTAAATTATGTAGATTTGTACAACCATGGAGATAATTTGGTGAGAGTCACAATCAGGCTGAAAGTGCAGGTAGGCAAAAACAACCAACTTAAGAGAATTCTTGTTTGATTTCTCACTTCTCTGACATTGTTTTCAAGATGACAACCAATTCTGGTCCCAAGTAAACTTATAGCCAAAGCCTCATTAACTTTCATATGGTTAAGACCCCGCCTACATCACATCTTGTTAACAGGGTTATATCAGCCCACAGATGCCTGGATTGGCCTGAACCCCCAGCCACGTAAATGCAAGTAAATACAATCCAAATGTTTAAACAATCCTGTTATCACACCAAAAGCTGGAATAATAGTCATCCAACTCAGCAGGACAAAATTTATTTGCAAGCATATATGATTACTTGTATGTATGTTTACATTTGTTGAGAAACAATCCTTGTACTTAAGAAGCCTTGCCCAGTGACGTGATTTGCAATGGCACTGAATAGCATGGAAAACCATGTTTTTTGAGCAGTAAGTGGTTGCTTTAATTATAAAATTAAGAAATTGTGGAAGAAATACTGTTTCTTCTAAGCATGTTCACATGCAGACTGTCGTTAGTTTGAATTGGTGAAAAACATCCTTGTGTCTTTCAATTATAAGCTAATTAAAGGATTCCTCCAACAGTGTTTGTGTAGGGAGAAGACATTGGCAGATAGTATCTCCTGCTTTCCAAGCAGAGAATAGCCAAGAAGCAAGTAAGTACCTTCAAATATCTTCACACACACAAAAGGCCATATTTGACAACCATTTTGCCTCTACACCCCAGGAGTGTTCTTCGGATTTGATTTCAGAAGACAAATATTTTGTAAAGATGACAAATCCCTTTGCAGCCTGAGCAATGCACATTCACTAGCACATGAATCCGTGTGCTGGGGTAGGGTTTTGGCAGTGGGATTTATAAAACAATTTGCAATATGGTTTTTATCATCAGGTAGATATCCCAAATCAGATTTTTCTCATGGACCTGGCTTCCTATGAGACATTTTGAGCTTAGGGGGTTCCTAGCTAGTGTACATGACAGCTCTGATAGAAGGAATACTTTATTGTATGATTTAGGCAGGTCAGCATCCTTGTCATTTTTCTGAGGCTATCCAAAATACCGTTAAGAGTTCAGGGACAGGATTTTGGAATGTATTCAGAGTTCAATGGGAACTGAATAAAGTAGGTGCAGACTGCATTTTGCAACCATTTATCTGACTCTCTGAGGGGAAAGTTTGCAGTTAGAATTAGTCATAGGGTGAAATATCACATTTCACATTTTCTCATGTAGCACAGGATTTCTTGCATTGTGACTTGCATTATTTAACCACTAGAATCTCATTCTAGCTAGAGACTCAGGCTCCCAACTTCTAGTTGGCAAAGAGAAGGCAACACTTCCAAACACAGCAAAGTCAGTCTGAAAAGGTGTCATTACTCTTCCTCTGAGGATCCCTGACTTTCTCCTCTGGCTGCTCAGAGAACTTAGATTACATCCCTGATTCAAAGCAAAGTAATTTTAATGCTAAAATTTGATTATTCAAATACAGATCTCAGGAATCCCATTCCCATGAATCAGTTTTCATACCTCTGAAACTCCCCACTTCAGCAATAATTGAAGGACTGAGATGAGAGAAACCCTTTGATTTTGTGCTACATGTAAAGCTTGAATTAATTTCCGGCTCTTAAACATGTGCAATATAAACAGTTCAGGGAACTAATCTGCAGTAACATCTGGAGTCTTGTAACCTGCCCCACGCAAGGTAGAACAGGTCATTCTGACTGACTTACTTTGGATTCTTACTTACTTTTTAAACTTGCTTTTCTTTTTAAAGTCAGTATTTGTACATTAATCTCTTTGGGGTTATCACTCTATAATTGGTTGGTTGTAAAGGGGACGGAAAATTAATATTAATCCAGCCAAAAGAAGTCGTGTATATTAATCCAATATCCTTTAGCTTTGTGTCACGTCATTGCTTCTGTAAATGCATGAAAAGAAATCCGGGTGCAGCTCTTCAGCTGATGGCATATGATCACGTACAGTTGTGTTCCCTTATGTGGCATGAGAAGGTAACGTATGATGCAGTATAACACAAGCCCCTTCTCAGATGACTTACTGTGGCTTCCTAGTGTAACTGTTGTAACTAGCGTGGAACAAAAAGTCAAGAGAGATAGAAGTAGGTGTGACATCAAAGCTAATAATTTGGATTATATATTGTGGCTACTACTGTCTAACGATTGTACAGGGAGTCAGGATCTGGTGGGCTTAATAGCTTAATTTTCCCCAATTTAAGCTTGGGGAAATTTAATAAGCACTATGATGTGAAACATCTACTTCACACCTGCTTACCAGACAAATTGGTTCAGTCTCATTATCTGTATTTCATAGTTACATAGAATCATAGAATCATTATAGTTTGGAAGGGACCTCAAAAGATCATCTAGTCCAACCTCCCTGACATGAACTAGGTCAAACAGGTAGAGATATTTTTCCACATCGTGTTGAATGGGGAACAACACGTAGATCTCAGTTACCTGAAGTTCTACACAAAGGAGCCAACCTCTAGTTTTCCCTAACATACAGGAGGGAATGTGAAGAGTACTGCTATTAAAATCATGGACTGACTTGCCCAAACTCACCACTAATTGAAGAAGAGTGGAGCTCTGCTCTGGAAAGCTTTTTGCTTGGTATTTTTGTATTTGCCCAATGAAAACCATTCTTCTTAATAGAAATTTGACCTGAATAATGAAAAGAAAATATCCATTTAAAATATTACTTTAATATTTTAAACGAGTTTGGTGTTTTGATACAAGTGGCAGAAGTTTTGATTGTGTAGACACTACTGGCAAGTCTGTTCACACCACTTCTAGGGGTAAACAGTCTTTTTGCTAGTCCCAGGTGTTTGTCTATTCAAAAAGACTTCAGTGAAAAGTCGCCATCACTGTAAGAGTGAGTTATGCAAAGTTTATACCCAGGGCAGATGAGTAATTTTGCAGGAGGAGTTGGGTGAGGTCTGCAAGAGAGCACTGATGCCACATTCCTGAGCTGCCATGGCATTTAGCATGGTGCCTCACAATCAGACCCATAACCCCTATTCCTTCAGATTAGCTGCATTACAAATATACATGTAGAGAAAACTAAAACAAGAGTCATAAAACTGCACATGTGCTCTGCAGTAGGTGTTAATCCTTCATTCAGCTGAAGACCTTGGATCCTCCAACTGAGCATTTATAAGTAGCAGGAATTCATTTCACCACAGGAACAAGAAAGTTCTATTAGATTATGGAAATTTCCATCACAAAGCATCACCTTTTGACTTCATAGGGAAAGAACAAGCAACAGAATGATGTGATCACTCATTTGGATCATTAGATGCAGACACAAGCAAACAAACCATGCTCGTCAGCAAACAACCACTGGTGCAGTCTCAACCAAGCTACATTGAGAATACGTCTGTCTACACAGAGAATCACAGAATGGCTCAGGTTGGAAAGGACCTCAGAGATCATCTAGTTTCAATGGTCTTGCCATGGGCAGGGGCATCTCTCAACTAGACGTGGTTGCTCAAGGCCTTATCCAGCCTGGCCTTGAACATCTCCAGGGAGAGGGCATCGGCAACCTCTCTGGGCAACTGATTTCTGTGGTGAGTTAGGTTTTAGGACCCAGAAAAACTCATGTATCTCCCAAACCACTCCCCTCTGTGCCCCAAAATGGGAACAGAAAACATGAAGTAGGGTACTGACGGGGACTCTAGTACCAGAGGGACTATCTGGAAGCTGGGGAGGTGGCTACAATCAGTAGCCAGCCATGGAGGAGAGAGGACGCATGGTCTCGCACTGACTGTTCCTAGCCCAGTTGCCTTCTCCTGCAAGACACCCTTTATGCTCTCTGTGGTGCTAGTTGAGATATTATCAATTCTTGATGGTAGATCAGGAGGGGATTTTGCACCTGTGATTTTTCCTTAAACCAGTTCTAAGTGTGGTTCTTGTTTCATGATGGGGAGGAGGGCTGCGGGAGTTTGGGTGCACGGTTGCCAGGTGAACACTGGCAGAGCGGAGCACCTGTAGGGTCCTGATCACCAAGCGCTGGGTACACATGGGGGAAGAACATTTGACCAGCCTGGGCCATTTCCCTCCCTTCCTTCTCTTCCGCCACGGCACAGACATGGAAACATCCGGGTGCGAGTGCCTGTTGCTACTGTCCTGTGGCAAGCAACCCCTACCGAGTGGAGGCCAGAGCGACATCCAATTGCTTTTGCACATAGTTGTTCCCTTACACAATCTCCCTAAATTTCCCTTTTCTTTATTATGAAGGTTTTCTGTTGTTGTTGGTGGTTTTTTTTCTTTTAAATTCATTTCATTTTGAATAAATTTTACAATTTATTCTAGTTTCCAAATTCATTTATATTCCCTTTCTGTATTGGTGGGAGGGGAATCTAACAATCAGTTCACAGAATCACGAAATCATGATGGCTGGAAAGGACCTCCAGGGTTATCAAGTCCAACCTTTTCTCCTAGTGTCTAACCTCTAGACCATATCCCTAAGTGCCGCGTCCACTCATTCCTTAAACACCTCCAGGGATGGTGACATCACCACCTCCCTGGACAATCCATTCCAGCACCTAACCACCCTCTCAGTAAAGAACTTCCTTCTAACATCTAATCTAAACCTCCCCTGACGCAACTTGAGGCCATTTCCCCTCATCCTATCGTCACTAATTGGAGAGAAGAGACCAACACCAGCCTTGCTACAACCTCCTTTAAGGTAGTTGTAGAGGGCAATAAGGTCCCCTCTCAGTCTTCTCTTTTCCAGACTAAACAGCCCCAGCTCCCTCAGCCTCTCCTCATAGGGCATGTCCTCCAGCCCCTTCACCAGCTTGATTGCCCTTCTCTGGACTCGTTCCAGCACCTCAATGTCCTTCCTGTACTGTGGTGACCAAAACTGGACACAGTACTCGAGGTGC
>VXBP01006635.1:47376-95702 GCA_013400115.1 Rhinopomastus cyanomelas | reverse complement strand
CCAACTCTGGAGCTGTTCAAGGCAGGATTGGACGTGGCACTTGGTGCCATGGTCTAGCCTTGAGCTCTGTGGTGACAGGTTGTCCTTGATGATCTATGAGGTCTCTTCCAACCTTGATGATACTGTGATACTGTGATACTGTGAGATCAGGTTGGTTCAGTTCTGGAGGGTTCTGCCTTTAACCCTCAAACCAGCAAAATTCCACTGTCTCTCCACCCTTGCACTGAATAATTTCTTTCTAAGATCTTGTCTAAATCTGCTCTCCTTCAATTTAAAACCTTTTCTCCTTGTCCTATCTCTAGAAACCCTCTATAAGGCATGATGGACTTACAAGTCGTGTATTCTAGAGGCCCCAGCAATTACTCTTTTATTGTTATTCCAGCAAGTGCATGTAATAGGACATTACAGAATCATTGTAGAATCATTCAGGTTGGAAAAGACCCTTGAGACCATTGAATCTGACCATAAACCTATTCTACCAAGATCACCACTAGACCAGATCTCTAAGCACCACATCTAAACGATCTCTAAACACATCCAAGGATGGTGACTCAACCCCCTTCCTGGGCTGCCTGCTCCAAGGCCTAACTGAAGGACAACTAAACATGTAGTTGCTTTTACTCATTTACTACTAATATAAAATATTTACCCAAACCAGACGAAACTTTGGCTTTGATTAAAAAAAACAAAGATATAAATCTTGCTGGAATCAGCTGTAGACTGGGGAGCCTGTTCCAGTGCTCCGTGAACCTCACAGCAAAGAAGTTCCCCCTTGTGTTGAGACGGAACCTCCTCTGCTGCAACTTACACCCATTGCTCCTTGTCCCATCACAGGGAGCCTGTCCCCTAGTCTTTAAAGCTGGTTATTCATTGAGTATTACGTGTTACTTACGTAACTCAGTGAAGCATGTCTTGCTGTGAAGCATGTGCTGGAAGAGCTTGCACAGGGAGTACTCCATAGGAGGTAAGTTCTGGCAGGTACACTCCGTGCGCAGCACCGTGCCCCAGTTGCCGATGTAGGCTGCTTTGCAGTCAGAGTTTGCAGAACAGAGCATGTCACCCTTAATTAAGGTTTCAAGACAGGCTGCATCATTGTAGCATTTTTTTGTCACGTGTCTCCAACATTTTGACTGAAAAGTTGTGTACGTTTTCCTGGTGGGAGATAAAAAAGAAAGAGCTATACTACAACAGCCTAAAAACTCTGTGGTTTCGTAGCATCACAGAGTGTGTTTGGATGGAAGGGACCTCAGAATGTCATCTACTCCAATCTCCCTGCAGTGAGCAGGGTCATCTTTAACTAGATCAGGTTGCTCAGAGTCCAGTCAAGCTGATCTTGAATGACTCCAAGGATGGAGCTTCTCCCACCTCTCTAGGCAACAGGTTCCAGTGATCCACCACTCTCAATGCAAAATACACTTTTCCAATATCTAATCTAAATCTACACTGCTCTAGTTTAAAACCATTGCCCCTTGTCCTGTCACTACACACTCTTGTGAACAGTCTCTCCTCAGCTTTCCTGTAGCACCCTTCAGGCGCTGGAAGACTGCTGTAAGGTCTCCCCATAGCCTTCTCCAGATTTTTAAGCCTTAAAAAAAATCACAATATTCAATGAAACCTGGCCAAAATTCTGCTCTGGTTTGCACCTAGTTGGTTTGAGTGAAATCTACCAAGTTGTTACTTGAAGAAAAATTTGGTTTTGCTGAAAATGTTTTTGAGCAGCTGCACTTCTCATCAACACCTGTGGAGATCTTCCCAGGGTCCAGCAAAAACCGGTGTGAATAACGATTGTCTCGCGTCCTCTGAGAAGAAGTGTGGATACAGAAATTAGACCAGTCCTCACAATGAAACCAAAACCAGTTTGTTGGGCAGTATGAAGGAAGAATGAATGTTCAACTTGTTTTGGGTAAAATAATCTATACCCAGTGCCGACCCCTCTTTGCCCTCAATACTAACACAACTAAAAATGTGCAGGGCTCAGGATACTAATGAGAAAAAAATCTATCACCTACATTAAATGTTTGAGGGCACAATACTGTTGGTTTATATTGCACATTAATACATTAAAACATTATGTCCTTAATCATATAATTAGGGTTTTAATTTACTGTTGATATTATCCAGCTGTAACAAGCACAAGTCACACGGGAAAACATGGGCTGTTAGAGTAGTACTGCAAATGTTTGCATTACACGAGCCAAGCTTGCAAAGCAGATGCCACCTCCGTGCTAATGGAATGGTTTCTATTCACCTCCTGATCTATAGATATGGCTAGCCGTAACTCACAGGCTAATTTTGCTGATTGGAACCATTTATTGCCAGTGCTAGAAAGCACTGATCTTCCCAAAATAGCAGGTAATTCAGCACATGTCCTTTGTTGTGTCACCTGCAGACACAGGCACGTTCACAGACACACGTTTGTAGCCATATAAAGGAAGTAATTCCCGCTGATGTCAGTCTGAATATCCTGCGGTGAACTGCAAGCATCTCTTGGCCTCCTGCTTTGTTGACTGAAGGTTAATTTGAGCATAGATTTGAGGTATGCTCAAATTCAGGTCTAATCCTTGGGGGAACTGGTGGTTACCCAGAAAACCAAAGTGAGCTGGCTGAGCATGTACTAATGGTGGCAATTAAACAAATCCATTAATACGGGCTAATCATCTTGCGTGCTTTCTAAAATCAAATAAAATCTGAAAACTGTGTTATTCTTTATAATTTTGGTGGTCTGTGTATGTTTCAAGGCAGTTTTTTCAAGTATCAGTGTGCTTCAGATGAAAAGAGTCAAACGCCAGTTTTCTGAGTCGGCCAAGTTTTCTGTGCTGCCCTGGGGCACAAAGGGTCAGCCTCTGCAGTGGAAGAGGTAATTACTTTAATCAAACAGATTTCTTCTGGTCTGCTGCATGGGCTGTGCAAACTGCTGGAGGGCAGAGGTCCAGGCTGGCAGGCATTATCTGAAGAAACTGATAATGAAAAAAACACAAGAGCACGGTTTGTCCAGCACAAAGAGTGTTAGGAGTCATGAAAGAGGCTAAAGCAAAGCCCCGACTAGATTCTAGACCTTTTTGAAGATGAGTCATTTCAATGTGCTTGTGGAGTGATCACTCTGATGCGGGCGTCTGTGAAGATGTCAAATACAAGGGACAATTTACAATGGATACAGTGCAGGGAAAGTTCTTGCTCTAGATGAAATAGAAAGCTTATATATAAAAAGTCTTGGATTAAATTCTTATTCCTGGGGCCATTATTGTAAAAACCTTCCCTTTTACCTGCACAACTCGTTCTCTTCACACATGTGGATTACATCAAGACATGATGTGGATGGGACTGCAGTGATCACGCAGGGCTTGCCGTGGAGGAGTTCTTTGGCTCTGTGGCAGGCCTCATCAGATGGGATACAGTCACAAAATGTCATCATTTGGGCAACTTCAAGAGGCATGTTTCGATAGAAGAACCTTATGGCTGCTTGACATTCTTCCATGTTGCACCTCTTATTTGCTAAGCAAACCTTAAGGTACAGGGACAACTGTTTGTTGCACACTTCATCTTCAACACATTCCTTGTTCACATCCAAACAGGTTCTGTTTGCTGTGTGTGCTGAAAAGGATAACAGTGTTTGAAATGAAATCACAGCAACTCTCTCCCAAGTAGTGCAATCATCAGGCAGTGATCCTGCCTGCAACATTCCTGTCACAAACAAGTTTGACTTCCCCAAACCTCAGAGCTAGCTTTCCCAGCACTGGCCCTTTTCCTCCCTTCCACAGCTTGGACCTCATAAGCAACTGCCTTGAAAGCTTTTGCTTCCTCCAGATAACTAAGGAGGAAGAAAGTTAAGACTAGGAAGATGGAATTTCCTTCAGTGTATGTAACGAGTTTTGGAAGCCAGTGGCTAGTTGATACCTGCAACAGCTGAAATCCTCAGCATGCAGTTTTACACTGGGCTACAGAATAAGTGATAGAAAAGAGACTATAAGTGGCATATTTCTGTGCTTTAAAAACTAGTTGAGGTATTTTTAGGCTATGTTCTAAATCTTCCAAAAAGAGTCAGGTAATTCTATAGCGATGAGAGCTGGACTTGCTGATCCTGGAGGCCCTTTTCACCCATGATGATTCTACAACCATAAAATGTTTATGGGGTAAGATTTACCACTTGACCGGGATCCGGATCATTGTCTGGTGCTTTTTGCTTCTTATCTACCCAATATGTTTGATCCGTTGACCACCTGTCTTTGAATGTAAAGTATTTAACTCAGTCTCAGGATGAATTTTGCACTTTCAGAAGGCAGAGCTAAACCCTGATATTAAGATTCCTAGGTAGATTTAGACTTACCCTGTTTGGTGAGAGCAGATAAACTCCATTGTAATTTTGTTTCTGCACCCAGATTGTCTAGAACAAGAAGATACGGATAGAGGCATGAGAGAGAAGTCTTGCCTTAGCTTTCAGCTTCAGTGCTTTGGCTGTGTTGCTGGCATAGTGCCAGTAGCAAAAATGAACATGAATAAAACAAATGAGCCAGACAAAATAGAACCTGCCAGCTTGTTAACTAGCTCTACGATCACTGCTGCATGTAGCTGTGGGTTTTGGTGTGAAAGCACAGTTTTATCAATGGCTGCTGATAACATTCTCTACTTAGTTCCAGTCCCTGTGAGCTCAAGAAGAGTTTCTCAAGCTGCTCGGCACGGTATAAGCCTACATTTCTTGTGAATGAATAAAGGCCCAAGGACCCAATGTGTTCATCAGTGCAGCCAGTTTTCAAGCTAAGCTAACTTCAAGGCAGGCAGACAGTTCCTGCCGTTAAAAAGAAGTTACTGATTTTATAGTTTCTAGGTCTAGTGTAATGCTAACATAGAGTGACTTGGATCAGGTCATTTCCAATGAACACCCTGAAGGGCAGTAGCATTTGCACTCAGTCTGTCATTTTGCTGTCAGGTAATTCATTTGAACCCAAATAAGACTCTTAAAAACTGACCTGTTTCCAATGTTAACTGCAAATGGTGAAGAAACCTTTTCCGGAGCCTTGCACACATGTTCTTATGTGTGACAGCATTCAGACTGCTGGAATACCACTAACCTGGGTCAGTGTCCTGATTATTATCATCATCACTGTGGTCATCTTCATCGCTTGCACTGGCTGCTGAAGCTTGGCTTTCTTGAGAGTACTGCAAACAAGGGTTGTTAAATATCCCCTTCCATATCTTAACACATCTTATCTGAAGTGGTTCTGAGCACTTGCACTCTCCCAACACAGTTTTCCTCAGTTCTTTCCATGCTGACAAACACTTCTCGTTGGCTATTGGGGACCTGCATTTTGCCATGTCCACCTGGCACGTTTGCTGGAAGTCCTTATACACCGAAAAGCAGTGAGTGTCCTCTCGACAGTGTTGCTTTGCAGTACTGCAGTCGTTCTTAAAACCTTCTGAGTGTGCTTGCTCTTCAGGGTTTCTGTGATGCCTAAAACTCTGTTCAGTATCTGATCTTGGTGAAGTTTCCAAATATTCTGTACAAATAGGTACAAGCAGAGATATAAATCAAATGGAATATTGATCATCATCACCGGTCAGCTAAAACTGAGGGCATGCTCTGATATGATAAGGGGTGACAGTTTTAAGGGTAGATTTAGGCTAGACATTAGGAAAAAATCTTGGTGTATCACTGGAACAGGCTGCCTAGAGAGGTGGTGGAAGCCCTGTTCCTGGAGACATTCAAGGTCAGGTTTGATGAGGTCTAAGCAATCTGGTCTATTTAGAGATGACTCTGCTTGTTGTAGGGAGATTGGACTAGATGATCTTTGGACATCCTTCCCAACCCAACACACTCTGTAATTGTGTGATTTTAAAGCAAACTCAGGAAAAGGACAATTGTCTTAATGTAACTAAAGGAATAAATCAGCCCTAGTTTCTTTCTGTGCAAATACATAATAATTGCAGGGGTTTGCAGATTAATTAATCTTTCTGAGGCTACCTGTGTCCTGGTAGCTCTATTGTGCAACTTGTTTAGACAATCCAGCTGCTAACAGCAATATGAGGAAACCTCTCTAAAACTACTGCATAAAGGGATTTGTCTCACAGAATTTTAACCACCTTGAAACTGGACGTATCATGGATTTTCATCTTCAATGCATAACTTGTGAAAAGAGAACAGGAATTCTAGCAGATGATTCGCTTGTTACTTAAAATAGTATTTAAGTTACAGAGGCAGCATTACTCCTGGAAGCGTCTCCCACACTGTAAGTGGGACACACTGATACTAGACTAATCCCACAAAAACCTTTTGCCCTGCTGGGAAGGTATATAATTTCTGTCAGCAAAATATATAACATTACTGAATTCTGGTAGAAGCAAAAGCAGCTCTTCCAGTGACATCAACATTAGACTTTAGATAGTTACTCTTCTTGTTTGAGGCAAGGAGTTTTTATTACCTCTGCAACAAAGCCATTCTGCTATTGTAAGCTGTGCAGTCCATCAGGGAGTGATGGATCAGTACCAGGAATCACAGAATCACTAAGCTTGGAAAAGACCTTTGAGATCATCAAGTCCAGTCAATAACCCTACTCTACCAGGTTCACTACTAGACCCCTAAAAACCTCATCTAAATGACCCTCAAACACATCCAGGGATGGTGGCTCAACCCCTGTCTTGTGCAGCCTATTCCTGTGCCTGACTACTCTTTCAGTAAAAAAAAAATTCTTATGTCTGTCCTAAGCTTCCCGTGTTACAGCTGGAGACCCTTCCCTCTTGTTTCATCACTAATGACTTGAGAGAAGAGACCAGCAACAAAGATGATAAAGGAGGTGGAGCACCTCCCTTATCAGGAGAGACTGAGGGAGCTGGATCTTTTAGCTTGGAGAAGAGGAGACTGAGGGGTGACCTCATTAATGTCTACAAATATTTGAGGGGTGGGTGTCGGGAGGATGGCACTGGGCTGTTCTCAGTGTCATGTAGTGATAGGATGAGGGGCAATGGTTGTAAGCTGGAACACAGGAGGTTCCACATCAACCTGAGAAGCACTGGAACAGGCTGCCCGGGGGGTTGTGGAGTCTCCCTCACTGGAGATGTTCAAGACCCGACTGGACGGGTTCCTGTGTGATTTGGTTTATGTGATCCTGCTGCGTCAAGGGGATTGGACTAGATGATCTTTTGAAGTCCTTTCCAATCCGTAATGATTCTATGATTCTGTTATTCTATGTCCCATCAGGTAGTTACAGGGGGTGATAAGGTCTCCCCCCAGCCTCCTCTTCCTCAGACTAAACAACTCCAGCCCAGTTCCTCATCAGGCTTATTGTCTAGGTCCTTAACCAGCCTCATTGCATCCTCTCTAGCACCTCGATGACTTTCCTGAAGTGAGGTGCGAACTTAGTTGAGGTGCCCATCAACCCTGGGGCTGTCTTTCCAGATTCTCATTCACTGGATGATTTAACCCCTCTTATGTCAGCTGTTCTAATCATTACTCCAGGAGACACTGGATGAGGAGCTGCATGCCTTTCATGCACCAAGCAGTTCTCCGTTACAAAGAAAGGCTTTCTGAAGAGTTCTCAGACTAATAAAAAATAAATTTTAAGAGTTGGGCACATTGATTTCAATAGAATTTTTAAAGGGATGCTTTCATAAATCCTGTCGAGCTTTATGAAGGTAGTCAGCATTTTTGACATTAGCCTCTCCTAGATGCAGTGAAGATGATCCTGAAACACAACATGATGCAACTGCACGACTGTGCATCCCCATTCATTCACACTCCCATACACAAGGTGGCTAAGTGTGGCTGTCTGTGTGTAGATGCAGTGGCCTCCATGAGCAATAAGTAGCCCTTAAAACACATAGTATTTTCACTCTTGCTTTCCACTGGATTGCACAAGTGTTTCACAAAGTATTTGATTTTTTCCCCATGAATGTTATTGGTTTGTTTATTTTACAGCAGATGTAGCAATACTTTCATATGTGTGTTGGACTGGGAATGGCACAGAAAAGACAAAACTGACTTTTATGGGGGAATTACCGGATTTGAGAAATGTGCAAAGAAACTTGAATCCATTTAAAATGAGCATTGCAAAATTATACATTTCTTCTTGCTCTTCATAATGAAAATGTAGTGTCTAGTTACCTTTATTGATGCTGCACAGTTTCCCAAGCAAAGTTGTGATGCTACAGAAATGATCTGTAGTGCAGACACAGTTTTTAAATTCTGGGTAGTTGTCATCCAGGACCTGGATAATTCTATTACATCCACTAGTGTCTTCTGCTTTCAATCCATTACCTACAAATCACCATTAAAATTATGATGTTAATGTTCCTGAATGCTTAAGGGATATGTTTATATAAAAAAATTCAACTGAAGGACAAAAAATATGTTTTGCCAAGAGCAGATGTTTTGAACTTAGTCTTGTTTAAAAACTCTATCATAATTTATGAATTTTAAATAATATTCAGAGTTATATAATAGAGTTGAGGGTACAATACTGACTTATTTTATTTGATCTGACCCCCTACCAGAGTGTTTCTGCTCTCGTTTCCGAAGTGCATAAACTCATACTTTTCATTCTAGGTATATGAGGCTCAGAGACCAAGCTAAAAGGGGCACAGGGCTCAAGGGTCACGTTCTGAACTGAGGCAGAGATACTTACCTTGGTCCTGGGCACAAACAAAGTGCCTGGTACAGGGATGGGATGGCAATTCAGAGTGGGAATGGCTGCCATGTAACAGAGAGGGAAGATAGGAGGGCATGATAATGGTGCTGTTTCTCCATGCTGAGGGAGGTCAGGTGTAGTTCAGATCTCTCACTCAGGTGAGGCTGGCACAAGCCAACGAATACCTGTCCATACCTGAAAAGAAGCTTCAGGCAATAAGGACCAGTGCTAAGACAAAAATATCTTCTTGACACTAACAAGTTGTAGTCAGGAGTCAGGTACAGGGTCTGTGTTCAGAGTGGCCCTGTATGGGGTGAATACACTGCGCTGAATCTCAGCTACAGAGTAAGATGTAGGTTTTGGGGTTATGAACAAATAAAGGGCAAATAAGATTTATGAGGTTCCCTTGCCTGGCCTCTTGAAAGCTGTATGGAAATAACCCATTATCAGTATTGGTGTGTTTGTGCACAGTGTTGATTCAGCTGTTATGAGCAGTGGAAAATATTTTATTGCTGGTTTTCAATTACTGTAGCTTTCCCAGTGATTAGTTCTGGGTACTTCTCCCCCTCTACTCTGCCCTGGTGAGACCACACCTGGAGTATTGTGTCCAGTTGTGGGCTCCTCAGTTCAAGAGGGATGTGGAGCTGCTGGAGGGAGTCCAGTGTAGGGCAAGGAGGATCATGAAGGAAGTGGAGCATCACCTTTATGAGGAGAGGCTGAGGGAGCTGGGTCTCTTTAGCTTGGAGAAGAGGAGACTGAGGAGTGACCTCATTAATGTCTATAAATATTTGAGGGGTGGGTGTTAGGAGGATGGAGCTGGGCTATTCTCAGTGTCATGTAGTGATAGGACGAGGGGGCAATAGTTGTAAACTGGGACATAGGAAGTTCAATATGAATGTGAGAAGGAACTTCTTCCCTGTGAGGGTAACAGAGCACTGGAACAGGCTGCCCAGGATGGTTGTGGAGTCTCCTTCACTGAAGACGTTTAAGATCCGCCTGGATGTGTTCCTGTGTTACTTGTTCTAGGTGATCCTGCTCTTTCAGGGAGATAGGACTAGATGATCTTTTGAGGTCCTTTCCAATCCCTAATGATTCCATGATTCTATGAAACCCAGAAAACCTAAAACAGTCTTAATTCTGCAGTGCTGAAACATTTTTGACATTTTCAAAATGAAAACTTATAATTCCATCACAATGAAATACTCCAGTCTTTTCCATCCTGATCTGGAAAATGATTCATGGACATTTTCAGTCCCTCTTTTTGTGTTTGTTTTTTTTTTTTTCTCTCACTGCTTTTTAGCAGAGAAGAGGAAGTAGAAGAAGGCTTGGACTCAGGAGGCTAAAAAGGGTGAGATTCTGATAATGCTGCTCTAGTAGAAGGGGAAAAGTGACAGGGTGTTTGACAGAGAAAAGAGTGACCTAGGCAGTCATCTGCAGAATGCCCCCAGATCTGCTCTAAAGAAAAAAAGATTGAGGTCCTGACAAGTAACTTGGAACCCACAGCCTGAGGGACTGACCTACTGATTTCATGCACAGCAAAGAAGTATAATTATAATTTGTAGTTGGCTACTTCATAAAGAAACTAGCAAAAGAAGTATTTGCCCCACTGTCGATTGATTTCAACTAACATGCTCATGCTCAATGCTGAAGGGCCTTTTCCATTCATACAGCTCAGCCACGAAGTTTTTAGTCTTGTGCAGAGTGCTTCTCCTGGACATACTAATAATGCTGCTGGGAGATTTTCTGGTGCTGTTTCTGTGGGCTCTCTGACAGTGGGTTTACAGCCCCTGGAGTCATGGAACCTAATGACCACATTTCGAATAATTTGTGCTATGTCCAGCGCATTATCTGAATGCCCTGCAATGCTGAGGAGTCCTAGTAGACTCCAAAGGCTGTTGTCCCAAGGAAATGCATGGCTGGAAAACCAATAGATGCAACCAGAAGAAGAGGTGTTTGCAAAAGGTTTGTCTAACCCAGGTACCAATACTACTATTGTCAGTGAATAAACACATAGTGGGGGACATCGCGTTATGGGTCAATGCAACAAATCCGAAGGGGAGACCACAAAAGTCATCACGCTGGCCCACTTTATCTGGTTGCAAGATATGATGAAAAATAGGCTACGGAACAAATTACTAGCTTGGTCTAATGACACTATCACCCTCCTCCCTTCTTTATCCAAAGCACCTTGCAACTGAATACTCAATATTTAATAGCAAAGTCTTGTAGGGAGTTAGAGAGAGAGAGACAGAGAGAGAGAGAGACGGTGATTGATATCAAAGATTTGTTCAAGAAAGCAATAGGACTTAAGGCAAAGGAACATTTTCATGTGAATCACATCAGGCTTTAGTATGAGTTTCAGATCAACCATAATACCTGGTCTTCCCCCTGTTAAAGCACACCTTCCTTGGACATAGGATCATAGGATCATAGGATGTTAGGGGTTGGAAGGGACCCAAGAGATCATCGAGTCCAACCCCCCTGCCGGAGCAGGACAAAACTATCTAACACAGATCACAGAGGAACGCATCCAGGCAGCCTTGAAAGTCCCCAGAGAAGGAGACTCCACGACCTCCCTGGGGAGTCTGTTCCAGTGCTCTGTGACCCTCATAGCAATGATGCTCTGGAAGTACAATGAACAGTCTGATCTAATTTCACATATGTGTGAATGCGTTTAACAATCCAAGAAGGCTTAGGCACGTCATAATCTGCACTTGATCATACCATTACTCCCCGTGAGTGAATCACTCTGACACATGGTACTTCTCACCGTATAAATACAATGTGCCTCCATACAGCACAACCCTCTTTGAGGCACACACTCTTTGATTTGTCTCTCATTCTAATGCAATGTTTGAAAATCACTCTAAGTAACTATCGTTTGTCTTGAGTATTGTGTGAGAACATGGATCACAGACTCATAGAAAGGTTTGGGTTGTAAGGGACCTTAAAGATCATATAGTTCCAACCCCGTGCCATGGGCAGGGACACATTCCACTAAACCAGGTAGTTCTAAGGCTCCCCTAGCCTGGCCTTGAACGCTTTTAGGGAGGGGGCAAATCAACTCTGAATTGTGGAAATCAAGACTGGATCTTTTTTTTCTAGATGCTTACTGATTTTATTTAACAGGATCATAATTTCTACTGAATTCAGACTTTTTGAGTCAGTTTAGACTCTGACTTCCTTCATAGTCCAGAAATGTGTCACCTTGCTGATGAGACAGTATGACTGTTACTGAAAATAATTTTGACACTGTCAAGGATTTCAGAAGTTGATATATATAATGATAAACTATAAGTACACAACCATTTAAAAATAAATAAGAAAAAGCTGTGTTGTGTACATCATAAGGAATTACCTGAAATATTGCAGACCTCTTCAAAGACATTCCAGAAACGCTCAGATCCATTTGCAGCATTTAAGCATCGCTGTCTCAGGTTCAGACAGTCAGTAGTCTGGGCATTAGACACACTTGTGAAGTACATGAGCCACACTGTGAAAACAGAATATGAGTACATAATACAACAGATAATGTTCCATTCTTTTTAATTGAGACTTAGATTATAACAACATAATTTACTGCATTTTATGTATAGAATGAATGTTCTACCAACATTCCTTTTAGCAGAATAAAACTTACCCTCAATTTCACAACAACATTTTAATTTTAATTTTAAAATGTCAAAGTTGCAATGTGGCTTATTTTGCATTATATTTACCCCAGCATTGTAGCATCAGCCATAATGGCATCAATTCAGAGATATATAGAAATTACTGCAGCTGTGAGATTCATAATAAATTCTAGAAAGAAAGACAGTATAAAATTCAGAGAAAACAGCATTTTGTCTGGATTGCAATTTTATGAAGCTAGAGGCTACACAGGAATTTATATGAATAGGCCAGGTGAAAGAGATTTGACAGCTACGCAACCGTTGGACAATAAAATACTTTAATTCATAATAGGGTATTCTTCATCCTGTTTTTAATTCATAGATGCATAATTTCCCCCATTTTTGTCTTTATCTGCTTCCTTGAGTGTTGTGAACCTAAAGGCTATGTTAATTGCAGAATCACAGGATGTTAGAAGTTGGAAGGGGCCTCTGGAGACCACCTAAGTCCAACCCCCTTGTAAAGCAGTTTCACCTACAGCACCTTGCACAGGATGGCATCCCGGCAGGTTTTGAGTGTCTCCAGAGGAGACTCCACAACCTCTCTGGGCAGCCGGTTCTTGTGCTCACTCACCCTCAAAGTAAAGAAGTTTTCTTCAAGAAAAATTACATACAAAGGTTCTGAATCTGCAGATTGAGAAGTAATTTTCAAGGTGAAGAATTTTAAATCAGCACCACATCTGACTTATCAGTAGAAAACGAGATCGCCTTGCTAAGAGAAGACAAATGAGTTGGAGTTTAGCTCTTTCATCGGCATCCCATGGTAACACATGCTTTAACTATCTGTCTTAACTTTCTGTACAAGTAAGATTCAAATGCAGATTCCAGCTTATCAAACTAGCTGCTAAACACTTGACGGGAGTGTCTTCTTTAGCATCTTTCAGACCAAGACTCCTCCCCCCCATATGAATTTAAGGCATTTCCAGCAGTGTTTAAATCCTCAAACATAATCTGCAAGAAGCATGAAATATTCCCTCTGGACTTGTCCAGATCAATGAAATGTTTCCCGTGACCCATTCCAGAAATAAGAAACATCAAATATCATGCTCAATAATCTTAACAAGCCACTAGGGTTTAGAGGGGATGCTATCCCTTCTGGACATGACGCTGAGCTTTCTGGAGACATGTTATTAAAGATGAAACAACATTTAACACTGTAGCTGACAGGCACAAGAGCATCTAACGTACCTGACAGACATATAAGAGGCCACATACACTCACCACAACTGTTGCTAATCCTTCCCCAGTTGTGTTCCCTTCTGCCAGTTCTGTATTCTGTGCCAGGCTGTTTGTGAGACCAGTGATTTCCAGCCTGAAGCACCCTTTTGGTCTGCACCTGGGATGACTGATGGATAGAAACGGCTCCTGCCATTTGCCACAGAGGGATGTGCAGCTGACACACCCAAAGCAATAATTTTGGCTCATTGTGACAACATGTTATTTCTGGGACTCTCTCCTAAAGCTCTTTCTAATTGCAAAACTAGTGCATGTTTATTCAGATGGACAACAAGTTCCCAATGTCTTGCAGGTGGAAATGACAGTACATGTAAGGCAATACAAAAGTACCAGCCTTCTTAGGTAAAGTGTTTTGCCAGGTGTCCGTTTACTGATTGTGTAGGTACTAACACTACAGAAGATTTATGTGTTTGGATGTGCAGCGCAAAGACTCTGTACTCGCTCCCTCCTGTTAAAGCAGCTTTTCAGAACCAGTGGCTGAAGACTAATAATCTAAGCAGGACTGAGTGAGCAACCAATCGGCAGTTGCTAGTCCTTTGCTAGAAGAACTTCAGAGTGTGTTTGTTCCAAACCCACTTGGAAACTGTGGCTGCAAATAGAGGTGATGCTTGTGTAAAATAAAGATCTGAGCAGCATAATCTGATTGAAGCTAATTGAGCCTAAGAAAGGGCTTCTCCAGATTTAATGACACATTACAGAATCACAGAATCATCATGGCTGGAAAGGATGTCCCAGGGCATCGAGTCCAGCCTTTATCCTAGTATCTAACTGCTACACCATATCCCTAAGCGCCGCATCCACTCATTCCTTAAACACCTCCAGGGTTGGTGACACCACCACCTCCCTGGACAATCCATTCCAGCACCTAACCACCCTCTCAGTAAAGAATTTCTTTCTAACATCCAGTCTAAACCTCCCCTGACGCAACTTGAGGCCATTTCCCCTGGTCCTATCATCACTAATTGGAGAGAAGAGACCAACACCAGCCTTGCTACAACCTCCTTTTGGGTAGTTGTAGAGGGCAATAAGGTCTCCTTTCAGTCTTCTCTTTTCCAGACTAAATAGCCCCAGCTCCCCAACAGGAAACAGGGAGTATGCTGTGGCAAGCTCACATAAAATGCACTGATACGACTCTAGAATCCAGTGCACTGTAGCTTATATAATTGCTTAAATTAACAATCATTGCTTCAGTTATTTACTGTTTGGAGCACTCAGCTACTGCTTCCCACTTAGAAGAGCTGAGGACATCTGTTAGCTTGTAACTAGAACTCGTAGACTGATCCATTTTGATGTGAAGATACCCAGGTTTAGCTTTCCACATGTGTTTGTATTTTTGTACTGACGCCTAGTGATTCAAAGCACACATTTAAAATTCCCTGCTCTGAAGAAGTTACTGTCTGAAGTGAAATGTTGGGGGAAGGACTTTTGAGCACCTTCATTTTTCAGACTGGGAGTTGAGGAATGGAGGAATTACAATGCCTCTCCCGAGGCTGCAGAATTATTGTCTGGCAGATAATAATGAACGGTCGGAATCAAAGCTGTGGTTTCTATCCAACTGCAAGAGCCCGGAGATACCTGGCTCCAAAAAAAGAAAAGCAAACTATAGTTTGAATGAAGTTTAAAAGTTACAAAGAAAAACTTTATTCTAGCAAAACCTGAAGCAGAACTGCCTACAGAATGTTTTCAACAGTGCAAAATGAGTTTAGAGTACTGGGATGTTAAAGAACTCAGCACGTATGCAGAATCTCACAAAACCACAGGATGTCGGGAGTTGGAATGGATCTTGAAAGATCATCTAGACCCACCCCACTACTAGACAAAGATCACCGACAATAGGTCACACAGAAACACATCTTGTTCCAGTGCTCCATCACTCTCATCGTAAAAAAATTTGTCCTCATGTTTACATGGAAAACAATATGTAGACAGGCAAAAAAGAGAATAAAATTTAAATAGACTCATCCCAATGTATTGTCTTCTAATAAACATCTCTTTAGTGGCTTTGTTGCTTTTCCCTTTTTCTCCATCCAGACCCAAAGGGAAACATCAACAGCCCTCTGCATTAACACTGCGAGCACTAAACTCTTTCTACTTAGCGAACAGGTGTTTGTTTATTCAGACAAGCACCCCTTTTTAGGGTCTTCTTGTCGGTTTAACTTCACACCAGTGCCGGCCCTGCTACCGTGCTTTACATCCTGCTTCACACACGCTACCCCCAGATCCTGGACACCTGGGCTGTTGCAACGCCTTGGCAAGTACCCACTGTCCCTAAAGAACAGGAGTAGGGAGCTTCAAGAGGAACCCGCGGAGAGAAGGACGAGAGGAGAAGCGACGGTCCTGGCAAGCCCGGGGGCCACTCCCTCCCGCCCCGCGTGGTACTTACCGAGGCGCAGCAGCGCGCCCATGGCCACCTCAGCAGATGCAGCTCCGGACCCGCGTCAGGTGCGGGAGCGGCACCGCCCCTTCAGCACCCGCNGCCAGGCCCCTTCTTCCCTGTGACTGGTCCCCAGCCGCACGCCTGTGCGTGGAGGGGTGCACGTTGTGCCGATTCGGCAAAGCGTGCGGCGGAGAGGTCTGTTTCCCTTGTGGAGTAAATATAGTGTCGTCTTCTGCCGGTCAGGAGCAGTGCGAGAAACTTCTCCCCACTCCGCACCCCTCTGCTGCTGTGGTCACCCTTCGCTCACGTGTTTCCTTTTGCCATAGTCACTAAGCTGAGCTGCCTTCAGGTGAGACTTGGTTCTACAGCATTTTTTAGGGGAATCTGGCACTCCCCTGCATTCATTTCCCACTTGGTTCCTGGAGAAAGTAGCAGAGGTTCAGAAGATATTTGCTCTATGTATGGTCATGGTATGTAAGCACTTGTCAAAGTGTGAATGGAGTTTATTTTCATCTCAGTTGTGAAACAGGATCATGAAGAAGTATGGAGCATGTTGGACAGCAGACCAGAGGAACCAAGTCTGTAGTCTAGACCCATATTGGCCTATGAGCCTAACTTCAGGAGATCCACTAATGCACATCAAAAACACTATGACATGCCAAAGTTATCACCTGACTTGAGGTCTTACTAAAGAACATGTTTACCTTAAAGCATAGAGTCATACATCTGCTGGCTTCATTGGAGGCCCTTAGCTTTTACACTGGAAGGAGGAGAATACAGATATTTCCGTTTAGTTCTCCATGCTACTCTTAACTACTGCTTTCACAAATTGCTTATCCCAAAGAGAACATTCCTAATTGGATTTAGTCCTTGAGTGCTTAAAAGAAAAAGACCTCATCAAACTTGCATAGCTAGTATTGAAATTCTGTGCCTCTTGGAAAAATAGAACTTGATCAAAGTCCAGATTTTGCTTATTTTTGTTAAGTTCTGGAAAATAAGTTATACATTTTGAAACCAAAATGTTAGCATGGTTAATTTATTATTAAAGGTTGGATTGGATGATCTTGGAGGTCTCTTCCAAACTTAATAATTCCATGATTCTATTAGATTAGTTGTTTAAACTGTTAACACCAACGTTGCTAAATACTTCTATATTTTTAGAAATAAAATAGTATTTCATGCTGCATACCCCAAATCCAGAAAAAAACCCCATTATTTACTTGTAGAAGTAATAGCCTGAGATTAGTATAATTTTAGCAGTGAAATAAATCTTAGATCAGAAAGCTAGATTTGCCTTGGTCTTAGTCAGTAGCTTGCGATGCATCTTGCAGCAAGGACTGGGTTAAGCTGACGTGTAGTGCACTCTCCTTCCTATAAAGTACTGTCCAGGTTAATGAAATGCAACAGTTTTGCTAATATCAGAGAATGAGATGGTTTTCTCTATGCAGTCCAGAAGAAAAGGTGGGAAAAAAAGCTTTTTAGAGAGTGGAAGGAATTATTGTGCATTTATTGTGATGGCGGGGCACAAACGTACCCTAGTTGACAACAGGAAAGGAGAAGGAGGGCAGGATAGCAGACCTCCAATACTGTGCAATATGTTGAGAGACAAAGCACTAAAGTGATGGTGGCACAAATGTTTGTGTATGCAGGGACATGTATGTTGTGAATGAATAAGTGGTGCTTTGACCAAGGAGAAGCACTGGCATGAGAACTCCATTTCTACACTCCTGAATTGCTAGTGGAAATATTAAAACACCAAAGCAGCTACAGGTAAAAAAACCCCCAACAACTGGAGCTCAGCTTTTAGATAATTTCAAGTATTTATAGACTGGGTAAGAAATGCTCATTCCTCACCCAACATTTTCTGATGGCTAAGAAGCCCAGAAGCTTCTTTAAGCTCTGGTCATTTCTATCACATGCAGAAAGCAGGGAATTCCATATGGCTCTTGAGATCTTACCCTGCCTTCTCAGTCATTTCTACCCCCATTAACATGCACTGCTCACTGTTGTGTTTGTTCTCCTCTGCTTCACTGCTTTATTTGGGTAGACAGCAGTTTTCTAAATGCCTGTGAAGCTTTTCTAATGGAATGTGCCTGCAACCATATCTGAGCTACAGAATAAAATATCTAAGAAATGTCAAGGAAATCTAAGAGAATTCTAAAATTTTCTAAAATGAAAGGAATAAATACATATGAATATTTGCATAAAATGTATTTAATTTTTAAAAATGCCCCCAAAAAAAGTGAATGAAAAATCTTTTCATCCAAATAACCAAATATTTGGCTTGATAACTATATTCTGTGGAAAAAAAATAGTTAATGTTTCCTGCTTGTCCTTGACTCTTCTCTGTTTGTATCACTTGTGTCTCAAAAACATGCTATTTACTCAGCAAAAATCAGGGCAGAGAAAACCCCAGAATCATTTGTTAATGAATGTCTCATCTTTTATTTATATTCTCCACTCAAAAAGTAATGTTAAGTTATGATTAGAAGAAGTTCCTAGAAATATTTTGATTTGAGGGATCTAAGTGAAAATAAGAAATTAGAAGAAAGAGAGCAAAAGAGAATTTTCAGTCTTGCAAAAGAGAAAGTTAAGACCAGATCTTCACTTTCTAACATGTCACAGAAGACCTGCGGGAGTCAAACCCTACCAATGACCTTCAGTGGTGTTCTCACCTCAGACTAACTACCACAGTTTATCCCAACAGCATTAAGGCAGCATCGCAAAGAGAATCTGAGCTGGCACATAGCATTCAACCCCCTTTAAGGCCTTCCTTTTCATCTAGACTCCACCGCTCCCACTCTCCCACTCATCTCTCACAGGGATCTGGACAACAGAGCTGACAAAGCATAAGAGATTTGCTGGTGCTCCACAGTGGCCCACGACCTTGTATGTTTGAGAAGTGTGCATACTCCCCATCACACTAAGTTCTCTGACATAACAACTTGCATTCTGCCTTCTTACTCTCACCAAAAGCTTGCTGCTTCCAGGAAAATCTAATAATATTTTCTGAAATTAAAGTATTGTTCTCCAAAATTTTGATATAATTGACATTTTTCAGCAGTGAGTTTAGGAACATTGTATGGCACAATTGCATGATTCCTTCTAATTATTTTGCAGCTAGATTCTCATATTAGCTTTAAACTTTCAATTACTTATCAAAACAAAATATTTGAAGACTTTTGGATTCCTTTATCCTGTTTCTGCAATGTTTTAATTCAGCAGATCTTTGCTCAATCATTTTAAATTATGTAGACAATTATTGTCTTGTTCCACACAGTTTAAGAATAGTGCATTATCTGTGGCTGAGGGGTAAAAATAGCCTTCAAATGGACAAAGAAATTGCAAGTGCTATGAAATCAAACCCTGCTATAGTTTTCATAATTATTTGCTTGTATTGTTTTTCTTAGAAGACAAAAAGAAAAAGCATTTTTGAAAATGACACAATGGCTACACTGGAACGCACGCATTCCTGTGGTTGATATTAAAAAATTCTTCCCACTTAGGTGGTTGTCCTTATTCTTTTTTGATAGAAAAAGAATAGTCTTCTTTTTCCCTTTTAATAGAAAAATAAAATGCAAACATGTGCATTTCATTTTTCTCTCACTTTATGCCAGTGTAAACTAGAAGTAATTGCAACAAGGTCAAGTAAAATAGCTTTTGGGGAAGGCCAGACTGTAAAGTAACAAAGCCCTTCATGTAACTGCAGATGTCATGACAGACAATACCTCACGTGACATTACGTCGAAGTAAAACTTAAAAAGCTATTTACATAAGTTAATCAAATAACAATGTGTCTGTTAATAATTGGCTTTTTAGAAAGTTGTACATGTGTGAGAACATTTGAAACTGATTGTACTTACCTTTTCACTGCAAGAAAGACATTGAGGGCTGGAGCAGGTCCAAAGAAAGGCAGTAAAACTGGTGAAGGATCTAGACCACAAGACACGTGAGGAGCAGCGGAGGGAATTTGGGTTATTTAGCCTTGTAGAAAAGGAGGCTGAAGGGAGATTTTATTGCTCTCTAGAACTACCTAAAAGGACGTTGTAGTGAGGTGGGTTTTTAGTCTCTTCTCCTTATTAATGAGAGACGGGACAAAAGAAAATTGCATCAGGTTGCACCAGGGGAGGTTTGGATTGGATATTAGGAAATGTTTTCTCACTGAAATAGTTGTTAAGCACCAGAAGAAGCTTCCCAAGGAAGTGATGGCAGCACCATCCCTGGATATATTTAAAAGACATGTAGATGTGGTGCTTCATGACATGGTTTAGCAGTGACTTGGCAGAGCTGTGTTAACAGTTGGACTTGATGTTCTTAAATGTCTTTTCTAATTAAAGTCCATGTTTCTTTGAATGTCTTTCTATGCCAAATGGTTTTTTACTAAATGCTTTTTCCTGTCTTTCGACCAATCTTAATGGAAATGCAAGAATAGTGCCACAAAGAGACTGTAGCTGAAGTTCTTTAAGATTGCCTTCCTTCTAATAAATAGGCTATATTTCACTAGTAGACTGTCTCCACTGATGCACCATCTTCATTCTTCAAGAAGAATAATTACAGTGAGTGGTAGGAGCCCCAGGCCAGGCAGTCTCCCATAAGTAGAAAATGGTTGAGTACTTCAGACTGTTCCCATGTGATATCACCTCTATAATTTCCAGAGAGAAACATATTATTTCTGGAGAAGTCAACAATTTCTTGGCAAATAAAACTGTTAATTATTTGTTTCATTAATATTAAATGGCTGCTGAAAGAAATCATGCAAGTAAGCAACATCATAAAATGGTTTAGGTTGGAAGTGACCTCAGAGACCCTCTAGTTCCAGTCACCGTGCCATGGGCAGAGGCACCTCTCACTAGACCAGTTTACTCAGAGCTCCATCCAATCTGGCCTTGAACGCTTCCACCGAGGAGACATCCAGGTGTGTCTCCATCACTGGAGATGTTCAAGACCTGCCTGGATGTGTTCCTGTGTGACTTGGTCTAGGTGATCCTCCTGTTGCGGGGGCATTGGACTAGATGATCTTTCGAGGTCCCTTCCAGTCCATAATGATTCTATGATTCTGTTATTCTATGACATCCACAGCTTCTCTGGGCAGCCAGTTCCAGTGTCTCTGCACCTTCACAGTGAGAAATTCCTTCCTAAGATCAAATCTGAATCTGCCTTATTTTGGCTTGAAACCATTGCCCGTTGTCTTATTAGAAAAAAATAATGTAGTCCCTTTCCAGCTTTCCCGTAGCCCCTTCAGGTACTGGAAGGCTGCTCTAAGATCTTCTCAGGGTCTTCTCTTCTTCAGACTGAATAGCCGTAATGTAACCAATGTTTTCTGTTTCAAAGATCCTCAGAGATCTTCTGGAGCAACACTTGCAGACACGAACTACCTTAGTTGAAATGTCTTGTCCTTTTGGAATGCTGACACATGATATTCCCCTTGGCTTGAATAGAAATTTTGAGTTTATAGCACCTTTGAGTGTCATGTAAGTTTTGTTTAACTACTTACTTTTTAGGCACTGGCATCCAAAGAAAATAATTGGCCATCTATTGTTAGTTGTAGCACTTTGAGCTTGCATTTTAGAAGTATGTCTGTGCTTCAAAATGTGACTTGAAATCTCCTCTAATCAAACTGAAGTGAAAGTCCCATCATGAATGTAGAATTTACCACAAATGTATTAACAGAAAAAGAAGTGCAAAGTAGTTGCAGAATGTCACTAAGGTGTACGTAAGTGTTGCTTGCAAATAAGTCACTCCTTTATAGAAACAGGATAGAAGTAAATGTGACACCTTTCAAATACTCAGCGATCTTTATACGGTACATTTTAGAACATTCCACAGCCTCTAAAATATATAAAAATAAATATCTACAGTATTTACAAAGTATGATACAATCCAATCTTTAAAAAGACTTGTACAGACATGTTCTTTAGCTCGTACTGAGGTAAACAGGTTTTTGTAAGGTGGAGAAGAAATAGGAGAGGCAGCCGTTTTGAAGGAATCCCGTTGACTAGTTGTTGCCATCTGTAAAAAGCATGTGTCATTCTCTGGTGGTTTTACATGAGCCAAAGTCATCCTTGTTGTAAGTCTATCGAGGTAAGTTTAGTTATACTAGGGATGAATTTGTCCCATTCTGCATTCTCTGTGTTGTTAGTACCTTCTGAAGAAACTCTCAGACCTTCATCTAGATTTGAAGTCATGCTCATCCCTGGTATGTGGAGATGCAGGTCCACAGATTTCAGGGGGCTGAGTGTAGCTGAGATACCTGTGGTATAAAATAAAGGTTTTAAGATTAATTAGCTGTTCACATTAGGCAACTCACTGGATCACCGTGTGATTGTCACTCCCTGAACACCATGCAGGCAATGACCAATTAATAAAATGGCCTGCCAGAAGATGTTCCAAATTACATTTGCAAATTTTAAATGAAGACTTCCTGACTGAAGTCTAAGGGGATTGCTGACACATAAAACTTCATTTTCTTACTTGTAAACATTTCTGGTGTGTTGTACTACTTATCTAATATACACTTCTTGGTAAATTGCCCTGTGGTTCCTTAGCCAGGTGCCACTGTGACCAGCAGAGTACTACAGCTTCCTGTGGACAAGCCAAGCACACAGTTCTACAATAGTTTGGGTTGGAAGAGACCTTTCAAGATCATCTAAGTCCAACCCCTCTTCCATGAAACACGAGAGAGGCAGGGCAAAAAGAATGATGAAGACAAATATTAAATAATGGTAAAACAGTCTACAACCACGTCATCTGTTTTTCATGACTTCTGGTGCCATATGTACAGGAGCAGCAACACTATGAGAGAAGAGCAAGCTGAATTCATGGGGGAAGTATTCCTATTGTAGTAAGAAAAGAACAGACTTCTTCAGAGGTTGTTTATTTAATTCTTGTTAGAGATATCTGTTATGAACAGATTAGCTGTCCTTGAAGATATCAATTCCTTTGCTATCGATATTTAGCTTATCGTAGTCCCAGCTTACGCTGTTCAAGATAACTTCTAGACCATGAATATTCATATCCCTAGGAGAGGAGGAATTAATCCTCTGATTGCACTCCTTTGCAAAATTCTGCTGAGGTACAACATATAATGGAATGAGAAATATCAAAGTATAAATAATAAATATATGCCATTTTCCATCTGTTCTCAAGAATAGGGAATGGCACCAGGTAAGCAGATTAATGTGGAACAATCAAGGATATTCAGTTAATTCAATCTGCCCACCAAATTAGGGTTTAATATTTGTTTTAGAGTGTACTACCACTCCAGAGAATTAGCTCTGAGTAAAAACATAGCTGTTTATACGCACATTGCAACTCCAGGGTAAATTATGTTCATACTTTGAGTAGCTATCCTTTTTTATTTATTTAGGAATCTAAACAAAGTAGGGATTCAAAGAAAATATTTAAATAAAGTATTACTTCCTTACCCCCTTCTCAGTTGCTGCTCCATTTTTGAAGTAAATAAGATGAAATCTCATTTAATTACTATACAACAAACAGTGTAGCATAATCTACAAAGAGTTCTTGTCAGTGATCTTTCCTTTCAGTCAGCTCTTAATTGCAAACCCCCTTCTTTTATCACATTGTGCTCAGATTCAGATGTTGTTGGATACCCAATTTAATTTACTTCCACAGCATCAAAATACAATAGGTAATTGGTGCAGTACCATTTGCTGGAAGTGTGTTTATGTTGGCCAGTACAATGTGTTCTGAAAGTTTTGAAATGTTATCAAAATTGCTGATCTGGGTCGTCAAGGATTTCCGACTCTCTGTACTGGCATGACCTCTTGTGAGCCGTTCGTCATGGTGACTGCGAATGCCAAAGATGCAACAAGAAAACGCTGCTTTAAATTCTTCTCTAAATTTCCCTGTCAACCACAAAGAAGACTCATGAAGAAAATGTACTACAAAGCGTGTTCCATCAAACTTTAGCAAAAAAACCCAGCTATCTAAAACAAAAACAACCCAAAACACCCAGACATTCTTCACATACAAAAGCAGGAAATCACAATTTCAGCATCTTGGAGGAAGACAGAAAGAATGTATGTAAGGTGTGATGTGGAACCTAAATTATTCTTGGCTAGACATAATGGACAAACTAAAATGATTTATGAAATCATGTCATGCACAGATTGTTGATTAGTAACATCTAAAATAATTATTGAGCAATCACTGGACTAGTATTTGACATGTGAGATGAGATTGCACAGCAAAAGTGTATTTAATGTTTAGTACATCTTAAAAAAAGATTCAAAGGTGTAATAACCCATTCTTCAGTCTGCTATTGGGACTCAAAGTAAATCACAGAATGTCTCTGGTTGGAAGAGACCATTTTAAGATCAAGCCCAACCTTTCACTCAGCACTGCCAGGTCACCCCTAAACCATGTCTTTCAGCCTTACATCTACATGCCTTTTAAATCCATTCAGGGGTGGTGACTCCATCACTGCTCTGGGCAGCCTGTTCCAATATTTGATAACCATCTTGTGAAGAAATTCTTCCTAATATCCAGCCTAAGCCTCCCCTGGGGCAGCTTGCAGACATTTCCTCTCGTCCTGTCACATGCCATGAGAGAAAATAGAGTGAAACCCTCCTTGCTACAACCTCCTTTCAGATAGCTGTAGAGAGCAAGAAAGCCAACCCTCAGCCTCCTTTTCTCTAGGCTAAACAATCTTGGTTTCCACAACCATGCGTCACAGGACTTGTGCTCCAGGTCCTTCACTAGTCTTGTCAAGCATTTCTGGAAACACATCAGACCTTCTATGTCCATCTATCAGTAAGGATCCCAAAACTGCTGGCCACACTATTTCTGATGCAGGCCAGGATGCTGTTGGCCCTTTTGACCACCTGGGCACAGGGATGGCTCATTGTCAGGCAACTGTCCATCAGCACCTCAAGGGTCATTTTCTGACCTGCAGCTTTCCAACCACACGTCCCCTAGCCTGTAGACCCAAGCACAGGAGCCTTGTTGAACTCCATACAATTAACCCTTTCCCATCAATCCAGCCTGTCCAGATCCATTTGTAGAGACTCCCTACGCTCCAGCAAATTGACACACTCACCCAACTTGGCGTCATCTTATAGAGGGTGCATTCAGTCCCCTCTTCCAGGTCTTTAATAAAGATACTAAAGAGAACAGGCCCCAATACTGAACCCCAGGGAACACCACTGGTTACCAAACAGCAGCCAGAAGTAACTCCAGTCACCACTACTCTTTGGTTCCAGTCATCCATCTGATTTTTTTTCTCTAGTGCAGCCTGTCCTTATCCAAGCCTAGGGCCCTAAGTTTCTGAAGAAGGATACTGTAGGGAGCAGTTCAGCTCATCCTCATTCTACTCATCACAAAACGATCTACAGTGGGCAAACACATACTTATGATCAATAGACTTTTCCTCTCTGTATTTAGCTGCAACACCACCAGTTTAGGTCCTGATTCTGCTGTCCATAACCAAAAAAGACAAATAGAAATAAAGACAACCCTAACAAGCCTCCTGTTCAGTTCTTTGTCATAAAACCTAGTTGGCACTGTCTGGTGATGCAAGAACAGCCTCCAAAATGCCATAATTGCATGTGAAATGCCAACCAGAGACAGTCTGTGGCCCGTGCTACCTTCCAGACGGTGTTTAGGGGAATGGCAATTGTTTCACACCAAAGTCATGCAGGGGCCTTCTCTGCCAGGATAATGTCATGAACAGTCAAATTCAAGCCCTGGTGGTGTTCAGTTATTTAGATAGCCTGAAGACAACAGGATACCTCAGACAATGTGTTCCAATGAAAGGATCGAGGTGTCATCAGAGGAGCTGGGCTGGTGTTACACAGCCATCCATATTACTTGTTCACTGCATTCAAACTGCACATTACACTTAAATTGCAGGTAGTGGCAACTTACCACTGAGGAAGTTATAAATAATGGGATTGGCTGCGCTGTTTGCATACACAAGCCAGTGGGAGAATGTGAACCAGGCGTATACCGTTTCTCTGTCATCAGCATGATTAAACATCCCAAAGACCCTAGGGAAAAATAAAAGGAAACCTGAAAGAAGGCAAAATTAGAAATAATATAAAAAGATTCAACACCAGCTAGCCCAGTTTTATCTCTGATGACCTCAATTCAACAGTGCTCACTTTCTTGAGAGAATAAAGTCCACTCCTCAACCCGTAGCCTCCTTGGTGATTGCTAAACCACCTCCTTGGTGATTTGGAACAACAGAGATCACCAGTGCATTATTTTGCAATGGTGCAAATGCGTGATTTTCTGCCAAGTAATCAAAGTAATCTGGTGTCAGAAAATCCAAGAAAAGGTGGGAAAAGTAGCTTTTGACCTATTCATGCCTTTGGAGTTCCTGACTCTCAAAAAACAGGAGTTCTCGAGTTGAAAAGGTACTTTTCAATTTGTCCCAAAATTTGTCCTAAAATGGAGGTCACAGTAGCAGGGCCTCCAGAGGAAACTGCTATGCCCAGATTCCTTACAACTAACTTCTGCCATTTAAAAGAAAATAATTATGACCCTACTCAGCTACTGTAGTCAAGGCAGCTGTAGTGGACTACCTGAAAGAGAATGGACTTGTGGTCGACCCAGACCTCTGTGAGTTGCTGACAGGGGTTTGAACAGAAGGCATTGTGAGTGACTGAAGGACATTAAGCAAGTGATTGAAGGACACTGAGCAAGTGACTGAAAGACATCTTTATGCTGATGTATCAAGCAAGGAGAGGTTGGCAACCAAAGCGGAGAAGAACTGGTAACATTGGGATGAGAAAGGCTGAGCTAAGACTGAGCTATGGGAGGAGAAGACGGATATGAAGAAACCAATCATATTGCTTCTAGAGTGGGTGACTATCGTGTGATATCACAGTAGATGCTCGAGAGCGAGATAATAACAATAAGGCATAAAAGTACATGCTTGGTTAGTAATAAAGGGCTTCACTAAGACTATGTTAGTCTGTATGTGTCGTCCCTTGATCCCCGCATCGCAGCCAGCAGGCAGCCTGCACAGTTCTTCTGTGGTTCAGATTGTAGCAGCCTGAACTGCCTCTGGAAACACTTCTTTCCCTTCACACTGCCTATTTATGAAAAAAATCATCACTCAGGAAAGTGTCAGAATTGAGTGGGATATATTTAAGACTTCATAGCCAATTTAAACTATTCCTCAAGAAATTAAAATGTTCCTCAAGCACTTAAAACATCCTGTTTATTTTTTAGAATATTCAGATCTTCTTTTATGCATCATTACTTCCAGAGGACTCATGAGATAAAACAACACCAAAGCCTTAGTCTGTCAGGCATTGTGCAGAAACCAAGACTTACACAATTGTGGTTCAAATGAACAGGGGACAAAAGAGTAAGGAAGTCAGACATAGCTTCCTAGGCAAACTGACAGGTTAGCCTCAGGTCCCAGAACTGTACATGATGAGGTTTGGGTTTGAATTTAACATTTATGGTTCTCAGTACCTAACCAAAACACTACATTCTCCTGACAACCTTCAGCCTCAGCTTCAGGTAAATGCTCTTCCATGGGTGCCTTTACAGCAAACAAAACTCTAATGCCATGTAAAATGACAGGTTTTAATGAGGAGATCAGCTAGATCATTTTTAATGAAGAGCTTTCTGGGAAGCGTTCCACAGGCTGCCCTTCAGCTCCAGTACTATGAATAAGTTCAGTATATTTTTTTCTTGAAATTGTATGCTAATTTTCCATTTCTTTATTGTGAGATAAGGAAGCAAATTCTTCAAAAGTATCTGCCTGAGTAACAGGACTCTCATAACTGAAAGCTGTTTTTTACAGAAGGCTTTACCAGGAGTTTACACTCAGGATCAACTTTACCTTTTCAAGACATTGAGGATGCTGATTGGTAGGTAGCAAAGTGCAAAAAACAGAAGGACGACCATTAGCATCCGTGCTGTTTTCCTTCTTGAACGGATCTGTTTTATTTCAGCTGCCACAATGCTAATCTTTGACTTTGTTGATTGTCCCAGCCCTCGGGGCTGTCCTGAGGACTGCAGAGGGTTCCATTTCTTCTGAACAACAGAAGAAGTGCCTGGGATCTAAGAAAGACAACACAAGTAGCGGGCACTTTGAAAAACTAGCTGTGACAAAAACATGCTGACATACACGGTGTAAGTGTTCAGGGAGAAGGGGTTTTTGGTGACATTAATTGACGCTGATGCAAGAACAAAATCCAATTTAAGCATATCTGAAGGATAACGTTTTGGTTTTATCTAGATATCAACTGATGCATGATATTGTTTTTTTGCCTCTCACATATCTTGCCTTTGTCTTCAGGCTATCATAGTTACCAGGGTTTTTTTTATATATAGCAATTACTGTGCTATAAAATTCTACATTAAATGTTTTGTTGTATAGCAGAGTAGTTTACCTCATTAATAAGCTGCTACTTTTAGATATCAGCAGCTCAGCAGCTTTTGAAAATGAGAATGTAAAGCCTGTATAGTTTCAAGGACCTTAAAACTTTCAAATCTGCAGTCTAGATGATAATGAATCAACTAAAGAGATCACAACTGAAGTGTGAATCTCCCAGCGAAAGTCTTCCAAACAGAACGCAGACACCGTGATGAATAGAGGAAAGGGCACGTAAGAGCACCAAGACGTAGGAAGAACTAGGTTAACTACAGACACCTTGCACCATGTTGACGTAGCACCGTGCTATTAGGCTCAGGTTTTGTTTTCTGTGCCTGCAAACAAGCCAAGTCAAACAAAGCCGTTTTGTTTCATTTCTTCAAAGTTATTTCTTTCCTGCAACCATGTGTGAAAGTCTACAGAGGGCAAGGACCTTTTCAAAGAGGTTAATTACAACGATATTTGTAATGTTTTCAATGTTGGACAATGTGAAAAACTCTCTGGGTAGAAATTTCACACACAGGAAAATTGCCAACAATTCAAATTGTTTATTTTAGACATTTAAAAAACATTTTAAAATGTGGCAGTGTTTTAATTGAACATTTTAGAATGTAGCACTTATCCACACTGACCGACCAGAAAAGGATTTAAATTTTGGATACTTATTTCAGGAAAAAAAAAAGATACAAAGTGAACACGCACAAGGGAAAATAAAAGTATGCACATTCAGAATTGTTCCAGCGTTGACATTAAGCTTGGGGGTTTTGTTTTCCATTGGGGAATTTGGTTTGGCTGCTTTTTGTAGGTTTGAGTTGATGCTTTGGAGGGGGTTGGCATCCTTGAAGAGACCTGTCCTCAGTTTAGTGTTTATGTGCATCATCAAACCTGCTTTGCAACTGTTGCAAGGTTTTGGCAAAGTTGTGCTGTAGTGAACAGGAAATCAATGAAGTAGAACAGGAAACATGTCATAAATTTGTAATTCACCAATGTGTGTATGGACATGAGGCGAAAAAACCCAACCTTGCCCTCCTACCTTGAGCTGCCAGTCATTCAGCTGAAATGAGCACTATCAGGTTAATACCTTGGCATGTCTGTTCTATGGCAAGTGATCTACCCTACTCGACTGTGCAGTGTAGATTGCCATGTTTCTTTACCAGGCACTGCTGAGATAATCCACCAAGATTCTAATTCTGGTGTATCAAGGGTACTTTGATATTCTGTTGTTCTAATGTTGAAGTCTTCCTTCCTTTTCAGACATACTGAGCTACCTTATGTAAGCAAGAACTGGAGAAATTCAACCATATCTCTTCTTGTGCCATGATTGGGCTGATGCCATAGTGTCAGCTCATAGGGTAGACTTGATGATCTCAGATCTGATTCCAGAATCAGTAATTCTGTGATTCCATGATTCCTGATTATGCCAAAGACTCACTGGAAGAAATCTCATGGCAGGTAGACGTAATTTAGATGAACAGATGAAGGAAAACATTATCTTGGCTCATAGCTATTTCTACAGAAATACTGGACATGACCGTGTAACTTTGAATGTGGTTTTTACCTGTGAATGAAGTTAGAAGCATCTTTTCTGGTATTTAAGCAGTACATAACAGCCAGAAGTGATCAAAAGTGCATTGTATGCAGTCCTATTGTACTATATAGTACCTTATAGTACTATATAGTCCTATGGTCCCATTGTGCTATATATACAATTGCTTCAGGAGTTCGTACTGAGAACCTCTCAGAAGAGCTCTATTTTTCTCAGTCTTTCCTGGCCTTTGCTACTGCTACACCAAGAAGCAATAACTCTGCTAGAATTTTGTCAAAAGGGGAAAAAAGAGGGAAAAAAAAAGAAGAGCTATATGCCCACAGATGAGTATCTGTCCAGTGGGATGAATATTTTTTCCTTTACAGAAGGAGGGGGCACCCACCACAGCTCTAGATAATTCCAGGACAAAGCAGAGGAGAGAAGGAAGAATCGTACCCTGGTGGGTGGCATGTTACAGTTCACACCTGGAGAATGATTCTCAGGCTAAAACCACTTTGAATTATTGGAAGGGGAAAAAAGCTCCTGAAAAACTTCACATCATTTTTGCCACTTCAGTGCAAAGGGTATTTTTGTGCTTGCTTTGTCCATTTGGGATGTTTTGTTTAATATTTCTGATCTCTTTCCCGTATTTGGACTGAAAAGTGTGATAAAACAGACGTTCACTTTAGGAATCATGACCATTTGTCAATGATTCACATAAAGTATTATCGCTAACAGCCAGCAATTTCAGTCTCACAGTTCTGGTAGCTGGAATTTGTAGTCTAACTTTTGTTCAGATGGAAGCTGCCATGAACCTGAGACTCCATAGAATGGAAAATAAACACCAAACTTTGTATAGACCAAAACCAAAATGAGGCCAATTCCACCTTTGAACTGCTAGAGGAGATTTCAATGTTGTAGAGACAATCACCCAAAGGCATTATGGTAAGCATTTCAGCTTCAGTGGAAGAGACCTCTCTTTTGCCTGTGATCAGTCTTTTGCCATTTTGTCTCTTTCTTTCTCTCTAAGCCCTTCCCAGACATGAGCAATAAGGGGTTTGCTTTCATCCTGACTGCCTTCATTTTAAAATTGAGCTCAGTGACCATCAAAGTAACGGGTCTCATGCCTATCCATGGAAGCCAGCAGTGTCACCGAGGCTTGTAACAGTGCTGCTTGCTAAAATCCAAGTCCCAAGTGGCAACAAGGAGCACACAGAGAAGGCTGCACATAGAAATCTGCACATAGTTACAGCAGCAAGCAAATATATTTAATGTTCAGCGACTCACCTGGCGACACCACAGCTTTCGAAATATTTGTAAGTAAGCCAACACCATAAGACACAGGGGTGCCAGGTATGTCACCAGAAAAAAACACGTGTGATACATTTTAGGGTAAACCTCATCTGAAAAGAAAATGCAAAGACCAAAGGAATATTTAAATATATATGCATCTCAAAAGCACTTTAAGTCAAATCGATACAGATATGCATGTGCTTTTTAAAAAGAATCATAGAAAATATTAGGTTGGAAAAGGCCTTCAAGATCAACGGGTGGTAATGGAAGATATATCCAGTATTATTATGTTCAGGACTGGCTTGCTAATCACTTTTTTATACATTCCCTTCCTGTTATAAATGTGCTTGTATCTCACACATCTCTTGTATCACACTCATACCACAGTACAATTTTAGGTACAAGTCTCAAGAAGTTTAATGTTACATGAAATCAGTGAAAAATTTAAAAAGTCATTATCTACCAATGGGTAACTAATTATTGACTCTACACTAACTTTAATGTATTGAACAGGCTGTGTAACTGTCTTCAGTTTTAATTCCACAAAGGCTGCTACATATCCCTGAGAAAATTGCAGTCTCTCATCTGTAAACAGAGAATCACAGAATCACAGAATATTAGGGATTGGAAGGGACTTCAAACGATCATCTAGTCCAATCCCCCTGCCAGAGCAGGATCACCTAGTTGTAGGCTACAGCACACACACTGTTGATGGGAGGAGAAACAGACACCTCATTAGTGTCATAAATATGTGAAGGGTGGGTGTCAGGAGGATGGAGCCAGGCTCTTCTCAGTGTCATCTAGTGATAGGACAAGGGGTAATGGGTGTAAATTAGAACATAGGAGGTTCCATATAAATATCAGAAGGAACTTCTACCCAGTGAGGGTGACGGAGCACTGGAACAGGCTGCCCAGAGTGTTGTGGAGTCTTCGTCTCTGCAGATGTTTAAAACCTGCCTGGATGTGTTTGTGTGTGACTTGGTCTAGGTGATCCTGCTGTGGCAGGAGGATTGGACTAGATGATCTTTCGAGGTCCCTTCCAATCCCTAATGATTCTATGATTTTTAAAATAACTTTTTGGTGACACAATAAATGTGATTACATTTTAAAAAACAGAATTAATTTGGTCATGATCTCTAAACTTAGGAAACTTTCAAAATTATTTGTAACCCAGCTTTAACAATATTGAGTTTGCTGTTGTTTTCTTCTAGTTTGCTGTGTATCTTTTCAAAAGACAAGTCAGAAATGCTACTTCTTTAGAGAAGAACGTGTGTTGTGTTCTAAAAACGTTGTATTCTGAGCTTAATCATTAGATTAAGGAAAGCGTACAGTGTGGGCCAGCAAAATTTGCTCTCACTTTTGTCACAACAAAAGTAGTTTGGTTTGACCAAATGTTATCAATCACAACTTAATACTTATAAATGGCCTTAGAAAAAACCCAAACATTATTGAAAGGATAATAGGTAGTAGAAGAGAAAATGCACTCCATGAAGAGTTGGACTGCATGGTAAATACAAGCCTTCCATTTTGCCTAAGGAAGGAAGGTTCATGTTATTTTCCATATGTTTCAGAGTGAGATCTACCTTTGCAAATCTGTATTGATTGTAGTTTTCATTCAAAATTGAAAGAACAATATAGCTGCATGAGATCAAAATATCAGTGAGTAAATTTTATTTCCTGCCTTTTCAGATGGCTGAGACTGTGGACCACAACAAACAAGAGATCCCTCTGCATACCAGAGGAATCCCTGAGGGCTTCATTAGAGCAGGTGAAACACAGACTTGACTAATACCTTCTGCAGCAGAAAGGAGTACACCGCTAACTCCAGTTTCACACTCAAACTCAGAAATGATCCATATCACACTCTGTGTTGGGCTTGAAAGTGCCAGATGGTTCAGCAATTAGAAAACCTTCAATGCAGAGGAATAGAAACTTGCCACAACAAAATCCAGCCTGCGTTCCTTGCCAGCAAAGGTGATAGAGACCTTGCCATTGCCATTGCCATTTGACAGCTTTGCTGGATTAGGGTTCAAAAAATTCAGATCCTAGTAATACAGAAAGGCTTAGGCTAGAAAGGAACTCAGAGGTCATTTAGTTTCAATGCCCATGCCACGGGCAGGGGCACCTCTCACCAGACTAGGTTGCCCACAGCCTCATCCAACCTGGCCTTGAACACTTCCAGGGATGAAGCATCCACATCCTTCTGGATAACCTGTTCCAGTGCCTCAGCACTCACACAGAGAGGAATTTCTTTCAAAGATCTAATCTAAATCTCGCCTCTTCCAGCATGAAACCATTCCCTACGAGCAGCAAGCAGCTCTATGCTTGCTTTAAGATCTAGTAGCAAACAAGATTACTAGGTCTTAACTAGCAGCTGCAGCTACAAGCTCTTGTAGATGTCTCTGGAGAAGGCACAGCATTTGGAGCAGGTTTCCTATGACCAGCAATAGCCTGTGTTTCTATACTGACTGATGATCTCAAAGATGTTTTTGCATTGCAGCCTCACAGATGTCCTGTCAGACAGGGCAATACTGGCAGGCATGTTTCACAGGTGGAGAGATTAAGGAGAGACTAGAGCAACATGACTTACTGGGATCACGGGAGGTCAGAGCTGAAAGTACACTCTTTCTGCTCAGGAGAAGGTGCCACCTGCCTAATCAACGATCTGCAGGCAGCCAGGCTCCTTTCAGGTAGGAGGAGGGTACATCTGAGTTTATGGCTTCCAATTTAACGTTCCAAGTAAAGGAAAGCATTAAATGAGCCTAGCTGTCTACAAAGAACTGGCAGACCAGGTTGGAGGAAGATCCTAGGCCTTTGAAGTTTAGCCACCTGGAATGTGCTAGCTCCTCAACACCAAAGGAAACCTGTCCCTCCTTCGTAAAACTTTTCCCCAAGAAGCATGACTCTGTTTAGCTTCTCAAGCTAAAGAAAAACTTTAAAGCTCTTTGTCAATCACAGTGGCAAGAAGGAGGCAGGGCTGGTTTGAGACACCATTCATTTATCAAGTTAGTGAGTTCCAGGCTCCTTGAATGAAAATATCTATGGTCTTGGTGATGTATCTGCTGCCTGACTGGGACTATTGAGCCTCTTACTGCCAAGAAGAAGGGCAGAAAAATGTCTTTGCCTTCCATGGTAATTTAACACGATTCTTAGCTGAAGTAGTCATCTCTTCAAGAAGAAATTAATGATTCTCACCTCACTGGTCACAATTTTACTGAAAAGAAAGATAGGAACGAAAAGTGAACTGGGGATTGGTCTGGGCTGAGGGTCAGTATTCCTACTCAACACTAGTTATACTGTATGATTAATCCACCTGATGGGGGATTAGAACCCTAAAAGAAGCCAAAGGGGTCATTAAATTTTTTGTTAATTTTTCTAAAGTTTGCTTTCTTATACCCTGATCCAATGCTAGACTGTTTTTCAGTGAAGCAAGGAGGTAGAAGGCTGATTCTACAGCTTCTGGATTTTTGCCATAGTGTTACTATGTTTGTGTAAATGTATACGTATGCATGCAAACTGAAAGCAAACCAGTCTGAAAAGGTATTGATATGTCTGGCAAAAACCTCTGAGGTTTTTAAATTTCCTATATAAAGAAGCAATGCAGCTAAAAGACTATATTATTTTAGGATATTAAGATGGGATGTTAAGAAGTAGGTGCCCATAGTAGAGAAAATTCAATAACACAGTCCTATATTCCAATCTATGTTCCTATAGAATCATAGAATCATAGAATCATTACGGATTGGAAGGGACCTCCAAAGATCATCTAGTCCAATCCACCTGCAACAGCAGGATCACCTAAACCAAGTCACACAGGAACCTGTCCAGTCAGGTCTTGAATATCTCCAGTGAGGGAGACTCCACAGCCCCCCTGGGCAGCCTGTTCCAGTGCTCTGTCACCCTCACCGTGAAGAAGTTGCTTCTCAGGTTGATGTGGAACTTCCTGTGTTCCAGCTCACACCCATTGCCCCTCGTCCTATCACTACATGACACTGAGAACAGCCCAGCTCCATCCTCCCGACACCCACCCCTCACATATTTGTAGACATTAATGAGGTCACCCCTCAGTCTCCTCTTCTCCAAGCTAAAGAGACCCAGATCCCTCAGCCTCTCCTCATAAGGGAGGTGCTCCACCTCCTTCACCATCCTCGTTGCCCTACGCTGAACTCTCTCCAGAAGCTCCACATCCCTCTTGAACTGAGGAGCCCAAAACTGGAGACTATACTCCAGGTGTGGTCTAACCAGGGCAGAGTAGAGGGGGAGAAGAACCTCTCTTGATCTGCTAACCGCCCCACTTCTGATCCACCCCAGGATGCTGTTGGCCCTCTTGGTCACCAGAGCACACTGCTGGCTCATAGTCATCTTGCTGTCCACCAGGACCCCCAAGTCCCTTTCTCCTACACTACTCTCCAACAGGTCAGTCCCCAGCCTATACTGGTACCTGGGGTTGTTCTTGCAACTACAACTCCTATGTCAGAGTACTTACAGCCAGTTAATAACTACATTTCATTTTGTAACTTAACATAGCACACTTCAACTATCAATTCATGATTACGGCAAGCATAAATTTTGTTTTAGCTATATTATGATTGTTTTCCTGCACTCAATGCCCCACAGGTTTTTTCCTTACATTCTGAATGCTTTGATAAACAGGACGTGTAAACCTTCATGTAATTAGATTTCCAGTTATTTGTTTTCCAGAATTAAGATGACGTGGACTTTTAGTGTTTTCTGAGCAGACTAAGAGGAAATGGAACACAAAGTCTTCCCCTGGTTTCCATTCCACAATGTAGTTTTGGGAAAGAATTCTCTCCATATTCCTTTTATCATTTGCAAATGGGTTAGCTAATGCGCTCTGGCTAACACTCATTTCACAGAGAGCTCTAAGAAAATTTACTTGGCTGACTTGGTCAGATGGTGAACTCATTTCAATATATTTTCTTTTGGCACTTTATCATCAAATTCAGCACAGAGCAATTACAGACTATTACAGAATTGTGGCCAACGCTGTTTCCTTCAGTGAGCCTTCATAGGTCACGTGTCGAATCCTTCTGCATTCCCAACTAAAACACTGTTATTAGCTGGTGCTCAGAATGAAAAACTCTCAGCCTAGAACTGGCAATGCATTTTATATTCAGGAAAGTCAGAACCAATTAAAAAAAATGGAGCTGTGTTTTAGAAGAACTCCAACTGCAGCCACTGGCAGCTGTCCAACAGCATGCTTGAGACCTTATTAGTCAGGGTGGCCACTATTTGTTAATTTTTATGGAGCCCAAGTATCAGAGCACTGACCAAACCTTCCTTCCGGACACTCATCACGCTTGTACGGATTTCAGCAGCTGGACCTGAGGATACAGTGCTGGGAGGATGCAGTGCTGTCTCCTGCTTTGGTATCTCAGTGGTCCTGAGTTCCCAGAATTAGAATAGACTTCCAAAACACTTTGGAAATTGTCAATATGTACCGCCTTTTTGCAGTCCCAGCCTTGAAAACTCACAGTTTAACATCTTCAGGACATACAGTGTGCACGATGGTCTGCAAAGATTTAATCAGATGTACCTTAATTTTAGGCAGCGTGAGTTTATAAGCAGTTCTAAACAAAACAGCAAATGCTCTAATATAATCCCTTCTCTTTATACTGACTCTCCTATAGGATTTGCTCAGGTCCTTCAGAGTGTGTGCAGAATCTAAGCATTTATTTTCTCTTGACAAATACAGATTATCTGTCTGTCTTTCTCCTTCAATCTCCTCCTAGTTAGCTTTCCTTGATACTCACTATTTCCACGGTCCAAAAAAAGTCAAAAAAATCCAACTAAAATCGTTGAATCACAGTGTGTCAGTGATTGGAAGGGACCTCAAAATATCATCCAATCCAATCCCCCTGCCAGAGCAGGATCATCTAGATCAAGTGACACAAGAACTTGTCCAGGTAGGTTTTAAACATCTCCAGAGAAGGAAACTCCACAACCTCTCTAGGCAAGCTGTCCCAGTTCTCTGTCACATTCACTGCGAAAAGGTTCCTTCTCACATTTATGTGGAACCTCTTATGTTCCAACTTAAATATATTGCCTCTTGTCATATCATTGGACGCCACTGAGAAGAGCTCGGCTCCATCCTTCTGACATCCACTTGTCACATATTTATAAACATTAATGAGGTAACACCTCAGACACCTTTTCTCCAAGCTAAAGAGACCCAACTCCCTCAGCCTTTCCTCATCAGGCAGATGTTCTACTCCATCATCTTTGTGACTGTGTGTTGGACTCTCTCAAGTAGTTCTGTGTCCTTCTTGAACTGAGGCCCCCAGAACTGGACACAAGTTTCCAGATGTTATCTCACTGGGGCAGAACAGAAGAGAAGGAGAACCTCTCTTGATCTACTAACTAGACTCTTTCTTTTGTTGCCAGGAAACTTGCTGACAGGGCACTTTATTATCATAGAATCATTAGGGATTGGAAGGGACCTCGAAAGATCATCTAGTCCAATCCCCCTGACATAGCAGGATCACCTAGAGCAAGTCACACAGGACTCATCCTGGTCATTAATGAATAGACTGAATAGTACTGAGTACTGATCCCAGTACTGACTCTTAGGGGACTCCACTAGACACAGGCCTCCAACTAGACACTGTCCCATTCACCACTACTCTCTGGCTTCTATCCTGCAACCAATCATTTAGACCACATCCACTGCTTTGCCGTCATGTATCCATCTGTTTATTCCCTCATAAAAGGCTATCAGGTTGGTCAAGCACGACCTCCCATTTGGTGAAGCCATGCTGACTGTCCCTAATGACCTTCTTGTCCTTGCTGTGCTTAGAGGACAAGTTGTTCCATCACCTTTCCTGGGTTGGAGGTGAGGCTGACCGGTCTGTAGTTACTTGGGTCCTCCTTCTCACCCTTTTGAAGATTGGAGTGGCATTTGCTATTCTGCAGTCCCCAGGCACCTCTTCTGTACCTCACAGTTTAGCAAAGATGATGTGGAGTGGCCTAGCAACAACTTCAACCCTTCAACCCTTAGCACCCGTGGGTGCATCCCCCCAGGAGCGATGGGTTTATGTAAATCCAGTTATCTCAATTGATCCCTAATTCAGTCCTCAACCAGGGAAAGCTCCTTCTTTGTCCTGACTTCCTCTGCAGCCTCAGCAGCCTGGGGCTCATCAGGAGAACCTCCAATGGTATAGACAGAGGCAAAGAAGGTGTTCAGTATCTCTATTTTCTCTGCATCCTCTGTCTTCAGGGCACCCACCTCATTCAGCAGGGGACCTACATTGCATCTAGTGTTAATTTTACCTGCAATTTATTTGAAGAAGACTTTTTGTTGTCCTTGACCTCTCTTGCAAGATTTAATTCCAAGGAGGCCTTGGCTTTCCTAGTTACATCCCTACATTCTCTGACTGGAGATAATCTCCCTGACAGACCCACCCCACTCTGAGGCAGCCGTGCTTGTTACCCACCATGAGTGAGCAGGCCTCAGAGCATTTGCTGCTCCATCCTTGGGGCATCCTCCAGAGGAACAAACTCTTTCAGAAAGGCACTGGCCCTGCGGGGCATTTTTTAGTTTTGCAGCCCCTGGCCTGGGGAGCAGTTTGTGTGCTGTGGGGGGATTTGCAGAACAGCACCTTCAGCTGCCTTTTGTTTGCTTCCTGACAACTGAGGATCAGCCTGGGCTTGGGGCTGAGTGGTGGGGCTGACGGATTTATTTGTCTGTTCACAGTACTCCTTCTTCTGTCCCCAAGGTTGACCAAACTTTTAAAATTGCTGCTGTTATCCTTGTCCTTTTCTTCTTTTTGGGGACCTACTGAAAACCAAGCTCTGGTTTTCAGTAGAAAAACTGCATCCTTTATGCCTTGGCCCAACTCAGTGCGCTTAGACATTTTTAATTGAATGCAGCTAATCAATTTTAATTGATTTGTAGCTAATGGCACTATTCTCCACGGTCTGAAAAGGACATTGACATAACATATTATATTTTATCCTCATTATTAAAGTTAAATTTCCTAAGTAATTCCATGACTTAAGAATTTGACCTGTAACTTAGTGCACAGAAAGGTTCTTCTCTCAAGTCAACATGATAAGAAAGAATGCAGATAGATTATTCTTTGTGAGATGTCATCCATACAAATGCTGGGTGCATCACCATTAGAAGAAAAAATTCATTAAGAAGACAGCAGGATAAAAATAGAATTGCCATCGTTAGATGGAATTAAAAGCATCTGGTTTCAGAAAACTCAAATGTATTTTATTATAAAATTATTTTCATGTTCAATATATCTTTAAAAACAATTCTGGGGTGTTTGCCCTTCATTTGTGATTTCTATGCACAAAAATTTGCCTTTGCTGCACCACTTTCTACCTCTCCAAACATTGTAAGGGTCACCTAATAACCTGCAGATAGCAAATACAGACCATACTTCATTTCTTTTGCATAACAAGTGCTTTGACTTAGACATATCTGTGGTCTGCATCTATTTCAGTGCAGCACTGAACAAGAGACACTCTAAAATACTTTAGAGGCTTCTAAGGGCTTTAATCAAAAGCAGCACTTTACTGTTGGGAACCAAAGAGGGGCCAGTGCAGATCAAGAAATTTCGAGAAGCATTCCCTGAAGAAAAGCTCCCGTGTCCCTAATTAAGTAACTACATAATTTTGATTTCCTAGGTTGATTAAAAGATTGTTTGCTGCAGATCTAAGGTTGAAGTGATGAAGGCGTGGCTAATTAGTTCTGTAGCCAAAATGAGTGGATACCAATTGTACTTGGAGAACACTGTGAAAGAAAATATTTACATAAATGTTGGAGCATCCAGCAGCAGACTGGGATCAAAATTGTTCACAGATGAAGAAGGAAAACTAGAATTAAAGAGCAGATGTGTCCTCTCCAATGAAACAGCAAGTATAACACTCATAACAGACTTCCTCTAACCTCCAAACGTTCAGCACATCCGTGTCTGCAAGCAGTACCAGCCAGCGAAGGGCCATCTCTGTTCCTTTGCCTTGTCCCAGACAGCTACCCAGGAGGAAGCGGGGAAAGAACAGGGAATGCAATAGCCAATGTTTTCTCCTTAATTCCCTGGTGGCCCATTGGAGACCAGTTTGCCGGGGAAGAACTTCCAAAACAGCACATAGAAAGCCCTCAGCAGTGGAAACTGCTTAAGCTTATTTATCAGTACAATTAAAGACCGGTGATCCAGTTGTACGTTATCTTAATTGTTCACAGGACTGGAATCTTCTACACAGACAGCTCGGGGGGAGAAACCAATTGTGTTTCAGCTGGACTCAAGGCTGTTAGACAGACACCTTTAAGTTACATGTTTTGGCAAAATTGGCTTTATTTTCCTGTGTGTGAATGGCAGTATTACTGATGGCCATCATACCCAGCGTCAAAGACACCGCTTGCTGTGAGCGGTGAAAAACGTAATCCCTTACCCCCTGGCAAACCCTATGGCTTATCACAGATTATTTCAGATAAAGAACAAATTAGATTCAGAGGTGGTATGCAAAGGCAGAATTACACTTCTGGTACGGAACAGTTTGTAACTGATGGTATTTACAGTTATTTCCATGATCTCGTCCATGACAAATTTCAAGCTGTAGACTGAACTCACTACCCTGTATCACCATTTCAATAAAAGCTGTAATGACACGGTCTCACTGAAGACCTAGGACATATCCACAAAGACTAGTCAAATATTAGCAATTAACAAAAGTAAGGTATCAGGTGAAGAGAAATTCTGTTCTAGCTACTTGTTTCTTGAGGCTAAATGCCAAAGTCTTCGTAAACCTGCAGTGTCCATCAATCATGGAATTATATAACCATAAGCATTTAAGAGTGGGAACATTTCTACCCTCTGGGAAACATGAGCACAGTCGAGACACAAGCCAGCATCATTCATTCAGACTTGATTGCAAATGTACTTTGCAAATCTACTCTTAGCAACACAAAAGAAAACTTGATTTCACAGCATCTGAAAAACAGTAGTTCTAGGAAAAGTTATGTAATTAAGAACACTTTGTCATATGTTTATACAACTTGCCTACACACTTGTATGCCCTGACATTCTCATGACTTGACAGCAGTAAAAGTTCAGTCTTTATGGTCAATGACACACTCACCTCCCCAGCGCTCATCGCACACTGTGAACAAGGTGGTTTTATTGGCTAATCCTGGGAACACGCTGCTGCACTCCATGACAATAGCCTGAGGAATCATTATGATGCAGGACACAATCCAGATAATGACAACACTGTTCCGTGCTCGCTTGGCTGTGCTTTTAAACATCAAGGGGTGACAAATGGCATACCATCGATCCAAAGCGATGCAGCTGAGTGTTAGGACAGACACCGAGACTGAAACTGTCTAAAGAAAAAGAAATATTATGTAAATGCAATATTTTCAGAACTTTTTTGTATTTATTTCCTAGAGGTTAAAAATGTGTTTCTGTTTTCATTGTAGTTAGCTCTTTAACTGCATAGAAATTATTCCTAGGGGAAAAAAAATGGAAACTATTACAAATTATTCTTCTTTTGAAGTCCTTTTTTACAGAATTACATCAGCCCACCAGAAGCCAAAGGACAATCCACATACTAGGGTGCCACTCAGACTCTACCAAAACTCCGACTCAGATTCCAATATAGTTGATTTACTCAGCTGAGACTGAAAAATTGATGCGTCTTCAAAATCATTTATTTATTTATTTTTAACAGCTTCTAAAACATTAGCCAGCTAATTAGATTTTTTGCCCTGTAGAATGATTTTGTTTCTCCTGCTTTCTACATCATACTTGGATACCAGTACCATCATTTGACCTATTCAAATGTCACATAAACAATGGAAATTCAGGGTCTTATGGGAAAAAAACCCAAAGACCAATCAGCTTACACCAGATTAAGTTATTTAACCTTCTTTTCCACACAGGGAACCACCTATTGGTTTGGTTTTACTCTTCACTCTATACAGCAGGTGATCATTTGATTTTCACTTCAGATTTTCTTACTTGACTGGAGGACATACCTGCTGGAGCACTGTTGCTCTTGTCAACGTGCCTCCTCAGCCAGGAAGGTATCATGTGGGAACAAGAACAGTGCTGAAGGCTTACTGTTGATCTCCTGTGTGCATTCAGAGCTCTGCTTAGTTCTTCTGATTTATAGTGACTGGAGGGCCAAGCACTTGTCATTCTAGACACCCAATCAGTTAACCCAACCAGCTGTTCTTAGAAAAAGTGGCTGTCAAAAACATGATCTCATAACTAAATAAGCCCAAAGATAAACAAGGGTTGATGATTATTGCACAAAGTAGACTTCTCTATCCCTTTCCAATTATTACAGTAGATCATGAAAAAGTGAAGACAAATGTTCCAGAAAATATATTGCCCCAGTAAAACAGTCAGATGGGCAAAGAGCAATATTTAATAAGCATAAAAATATTTACAAGCGGAAGAGTCTTTTAATCCTCAGCATGTACCCTGAGATACCTACTTCAGTAGCAGGGGTAGATATTATAGCTACTAGGAAGATGACATTGCTCTTTGTCTTTCTGCAGCACGGGTTAAGTCTACACAAACACAGTAAAATGATACCTGTAAGTAGGGAATCACTTTGCAGAGGGGCTGCCCAAAGAACCATGTTTCTGTGATGTCCACTACTAAAGTTGCTGGAAGACAAGTGATTGTGACCAGAATGTCAGCCAGAGAAAGGTTCACTATGAAATAGTTGGTAACTGTCCGCATGTGATGGTTCTTCCACACTGCAATGCAAACTGAACATGGAAAGCCAGGTTACTGAGGAAAAAATGACTAAGGGAATGCTTCAACAGGAAAATGCTTGACTTAGCAAGACTAGGAAAATGCCTGTGCCCTTTGTTTAACACAGAATATTTGAATATGTAATTCAGTGTCAGAAGCACTTGTTTTCATTTAAAGTGGAGAAAAGAGAGAATCTTATTACACAAAGAATTGTTCTCTACTGACCACAAAATGGGACATAACCTGATACACAAAGCAGCCTGTTTTCCTGCCAGTTGATCTTCATGAACTGTTCGTACAACTTCCTTCATGCCTATTTCAATACACTGGGTGTAGTCCACGCAAATACACATCGATCTACGTTTGTAAAAGTTGACCTTTTCCTTATAGTAATGATGCTTAATTCAAATTGCGACCACGCAGAAACTTTTTAACTATATCAAGAAAGTATTTAATTTTATAGAAGACTTTAATGGTCATAATCCATCTATTGCATCTGCAGATAATCTGTAACAGTTGTCTGGTCACTGTGATTTGAGGTAAGTATACAAAGTTAACTTCTTCAATATTAAGCATTACTCCTCCTTTCAGATGAGGATTACTGTCACGTAGCACGTAGCAGACACTTTACAAGATTTGCCTTTAATTCATGTTTTATGTCTATCCTTTCCCCTCTTTTAAAATTTGATAAGCTTTTAGAAATGAGGCAACTTAGTCCTTTACTAATTAATACAAATTAATTATTAAATTAATAAGTAAATACATTAAAAATGCTGAAATCAAGACTGAGAAACTAGTCTAAAAATGAGTTTTTTAATATCTTTGGAAGTAAAACCCTAAGAGATTGTAAATTTTGAGTATTATAATATCTGTCACTAAAAGCTCTTTAAAAATTATGCACAATGTTTTCCAGAACACAACTTTTCTTACAAGAAAATAATACAGCTCATTGTACATTAAAGGTTCTCCTCTGTAGACAGTAACTCATTCACCACACAAATCTGGATCAGGATTGAAAGTCTCCTTCATGTGTCAGGATATAGCACTACGCTTAATTTGGATCTATCAAATAGATCACAGAAACCTAAAGATTAGTTAGAAGAGTCCACAAGAGATTACCCAAATCTCAAACAGAATCAGCATAGTAAACTAGTGAGAAGTTTAAAAGCTCGAGAGATGAGATACTTCTCTTGCTCCTTAGAAGGATGGTGAGTCTGAAAGTCCATGTCCATCTTCCAGCTGCATCTGTGGATCTAATAAAACACTTTACTTCATTGAAATCTCTTTTAGGCCTTTATATCAACTCAACTACAGCAAAACTACCACTAAGCCATTGTTTACGAGTTTGTATTTTAAATCTGTTGGTGTTTGAAGACATCATGCTTCTCTTCAATGTTTTGTGCTGTTTAGCTACCTTCCATATATTAAAAAAATCGATCTTCTAATGTCTAAACGACTTTTCTTTTGCTGTTTTTTGTGTCGTTTTTCCCCCTGCACACAAATGGGAAAGAAGAAGAGCTTTTCCCTGCAGCAATGGCAGCCATGCTTCACATATGTGCAAAGACTGTTCTTATCTGTCTTCGGCTGTGTTTTCAGACCATACAATCTCAGAACTTTTAATCGTTTACTTCTATTCATTTTCAGAACCGCTGCAACCACCCATGTCTTCTCTTCTCCGGGTAGACTAGATCACAGAGTTCAGGGACCAAAATAGGTGGACGACCTGATTCAAGCTCTAGCAGGAGCTGAGAAGAAAGCAATTCTTCATCAGGGATATCTGTAGGCATTTAGGGTCATTTAGGACAAAGGGAGGAGGAAGCTAAGTGGCCTTCAGTTCCCTGAGAGAAGGTCATTTTAACAACTACCTTTTTAGGATGTAGGTTCCCCAGTTTCATCTAAAACCCCACAGTGGATGCTCTCCACATCTTTTTATGTGTTGCAGACATGGTTCTGGATTCGATAGCTTGTATAAATGTAATCTTTGCTGTATATCTATCATGCTTTTTTAAATGCAAATGAAGATTCCTCTGCAAACATCTTCACTATGCTTTTACTGGTTTTGCAGAAAAACTCCAACAATATCCATTTCTTCTACTGCTTTGTTCCTGAATGCAGGATTTCAGATTCTCTTAGCTGTGTCCTCAGACATCTGGAAGACAAGGACTGTAAAGTGAAAGCTGCATTTTCCTCCTTCCTATCTGGGTGTTTTGTGTTACCTGCCAAGTAGTCATTTCTACAACACTGCATGATAATTACCACATCTCTACTCAGTGCTTTATCACTGTCCTTCATTGCATGGGTTGCTATGGTTTTACCTCCAATGCAGACACAGCACCTAATAGGGAAGACAATATGTTTCAATCCTATTTAACTTTCAGAAGCGTTAATACTTGATGTGAAAAACGTGAAGATTTAGTCTTTTTCCATTTGGTCAAGTGTAGTTCATATTGAGCATATGGTCCTGACTGGCACTTAGGCAAATGCTGATATTAAAGGGCAGTGGTTTGCTCTCCTTTTTATTTGTTTTTTTCAAACAGCAATAGTTAAATAAAATGATAGTTAAAAATTCTGGGTTTGGCTACTATGTTCTTGCACTGTGATTTCAACAGTCTTGTGTTCTGCCAGATCCAGAGAAGCACATTGTTTTCAGCAGCTATGCCAGCTCTTCAGCAAGGCCTGTTCTCATCCCTGTTTGCGGAAAGCACTGGACATAAATATTATGTCTGGTAAAACAAGCCCATTCAGTTAACAAATGTGAGAGCAGTCTCACTGGCAGCAAATGGTATCAGAAATCAATTTATAAGATTTTTACAGATTGTGTTCAAAGCTTTCTATCAGTGTAAGCAAATGAAAATTTATTACATCCTTGAGAGCTGAGGAAATAATATCGTTTTCATCTCCAGTGGAAGGAAAATGAAGAGCAGAAAAGATACTGCTAAGGGCCGCGTGGTAAATCACACACAGAACTAGAAACCTGGACTCCTAATTCCCATCTCTGCGCTAAGCCTTTCACACTACATTGGATTTATATGGATGAAGTTTGTATGAACTCCAGTGCCTGCTGTTGCTCAGAGAAATATAAAACACCGTGTCCCTTGCCTAGTCTCCTCCCTCAGGGGTTAGCAATATGCAGGAAAGCCAATGAGCACCAAGTACCTCTGAATTTTTATTAATTCTAATCCACACTTGAAAGATAGAAAAATAACTTGCAAGCACAGCAATGCAAGATGATCTGTTTAGATGTCACCATGTTCGTGTATTTCCTCTTGACCGCAGCACTCTTTGTGGCAAAGGTTTCTGTTCGGTGTGGCACGTGCAACACAAACATCCTAACCAGGCGTTTGCATGCTACCACAATAACTAAATATCCCAGAAACATATTCCATAAATGTAAGCAACATACGGGTTTGTGTGAAAAAAAAGCCTCTGAAGAGAAAGCATTTGAAAACCAAGCCAGCTTTTCCCTGCTCTGCTTGCCCTCTGCTGGTTTCACAAGCACGAGTACTGCTTTCTTCTCGAGCTGTGAGGATTTGCTTGAGTAGGTCAGAACGGTGTGAGTGATGGAAGGCCATTTCAATGTGCTCCTTCCAGACTCGATGTCTTTCTGAGACTGCTACAGTATGAGGTTGTCCAGTAGTCTTGGACAACAGATAATCAGGAAAGTTGCTGAAAACTGTATTCAAAAAGCACTATTTTATAAGTGTGCAGAATAGTTTGACTACGTCGCTGAATATAACTAGTTAAGTAACAGAACTCGAGAGTGTAGGACAGTCTCTACTCTCACTCCTTTAAATGTGTACTTTCAACTCAGGTGCTTCCGCAGAGAAGTGGGGGCACTGGGCTCCTGCATAACTGCTGAATGTATGGTCTGGACTGGGAAGTGCCACCTGCCTACCCAGAGTGAAACAGCAGAGAGCTGTGGCTTTCCACTCAGCTTGGAGAAGAGATGCCCTTCTGAGAAAGCTAGTAAACATGCTGCACTTGGAGTGTATTTTTCCAAAAAAAAGTACTCCAAAACCCCAGAACAGGAGATTAGGCCAGCATCATCCAGCATACGGGACACACCACAGTTAGCAGAATGCCTGTTAACTGGCATTAACTGGCCCAAACTGAGATCTTCAGAGTTCTGCTGACAGTCTATGAAATAGTAAAAACAGCTCGGCATTAAATCTCTCCTGGATATAGTAATGCAAGTCTTGCACACTACCTTTGGTGTTCCCAGCTATAAACAGGAATGATTTGAAAAGTGAGGAAAGTTGTATTAACACAGAGAGTAACAGAATAAAAAAAGGAAAAGATAAATGTGAGAGAAAGGAAACAGAAATGTGCTCCTATTGCGTGCGACTTCCTTGACTGCTCCAACTCCACCGGAACCTAACTACCAGTGTGGAGGATTTTACTTGTTCTGTGCATTTAGTTTTCATTCTGTGAAAGCTCTCAAAGTTGTGGTTAATGACTTTGCTGCCAATGAAGGCTCGCTGAAATATTCTGACTCCAACAACTCCTCCTTCTCTCCATTGATGCTTTGATTTTCTGGCGGCCAGAAAGAGGAGCAGAGCTCTCAGCAAAACGATTGCTACTCCTACCTCTGCCACACAGTGTCAGTGAAGGCTCAGAAACTTCAGCCACAGCTTTTGGAAAAACCTGGGGACCATTTGCTCAAGCGATGACAGTTCTGCAATGATGAAGCTTGTTTCCAGAACCTGTTCGTGAAGCATTCAAGATCTCCCGACCACCCAAAAAAATCCTCACAGTCCAGGTCTCAGGAAGGTTTTAACATATGTGAAAGGAGGCTATAAAAAGGCTGTACACAATATCGCACGGGAAGATGAGGGGTCATGGTTTGAAGCTAGAAAAGGTAGATTTAGGCTGGACACGGGGAAATAGTTCCTTAATCTGAGGGCGGTGCATCCTTGGAACAGGCTGCCTAGAGAGGTAATGGAGGTCTCATCCCTGGAGACATTCAAGGTCAGGCTTAGTGGGGCTCTGAGTAATCTATTCAGGTTAGAGAAATAGCTGCTTGCTGTAGGCAGGTTGAACTAGATCATAGAATCATAGAATCATTAGACATTGGAAGGGAACGTGAAAGATCATCTAGTCCAATACCCCTGCCACAGCAGGATCACCCAGACCAAGTCATACAGTCAGTCAGGGTTAAAAGGGACCACAGGATCATCCAGTTCCAACTCCCCTGCCATGGGCAGGGACACCCCACCCCAGATCTGGCTGGCTAAAGCCTCATCCAGCCTGGCCTTAAACACCTCCAAGGATGGGGCCGCAACTACCTCCCTGGGAAACCCATTCCAGGCTCTCACCACTCTCACGGTGAAGAACTTCCTCCTCACATCCACTCTAAACCTACCCATCTCCAGCTTTGCTCCATTCCCCCCAGTCCTGTCGCTACCTGACATCCTAAACAGTCCCTCCCCAGCCTCTTTGTAGCCCCCTTCAGATCCTGGAAGGCCACAAGAAGGTCACCTGAGAGCCTCCTCTTCTCCAGACTGAACAGCCCCAACTCTCTC
>VXBP01006635.1:19093-47281 GCA_013400115.1 Rhinopomastus cyanomelas | reverse complement strand
GACAACCACTCTCTGAGTGCGGCCATCAAGCCAGTTCTTTACCCATCTAGTGGTCCACCCATCAAAGCAACGTTCCACCTGCTTGGGACAGTGTCAAAGGCTTTGCTCAGCTCCAGGTAAATGACATCAGTCACCCACCCCTCAGCCATTAATGTTGTGACCTGTTCATAGAAGGCCACCAGGTTTGTCAGGCAGGACTTGCCCTTGGTGAAGCCGTGCTGATTGTGCCCAATCACCTCTTCACTATTCTCCTGTCTCAGTAGTGCCTCCAGGAGGATCTGCTCCATGATCTTACCGGGCACAGAGGTGAGACTGACTGGCCTGCAGTTCCCTGGCTCCTCCTTCCTACCCTTTTTGAAAATAGGAATGATGTTTCCCCTTTTCCAGTCAGTGGGGACTTCACCAGACCGCCATCACTTTTGGAATGTAATAGAGAGGGGTTTAGTACCCTCATCTGCCAGTTCTCTCAGTACCCTTGGGTGTATCCCATCAGGTCCCATGGACTTGAACACTTTCAGGTTCTTCAGGTGATCACAAACCTGATCTTCACTTGTGATGGTCAGTTCTTCCCTGCAGTCCCTGCCGTTATTTTCCATGACTCCAGGATTGTGGCTGGAGGCCTTTGCAGTGAAGACTGAGGTGAAGAAGTGATTGAGAACCTCAGCCTTTTCCATGTCATTTGTGACCACATCATTGGTTTCCTTTGGAGGTCCCTTCCAACATCATGTACACTGTGATTCTATGATACTATGCTAATATATTGATATCACAGCTAAAAATTAAAGCAGGTGCAATTGGAAGTCCATCAAGAAAATGTATACACCTCATTACATGCCTGAAGGAAAAAACCCTCTCAAGTATGACACTGTAAGATTGGTAATTTTTTATACACAATTCAATCTCTGATGATTTAGTGGTGTGGGGCATTTTAATTAGAGGCTGTAATGTCATCTGCTCAATTAGCATAGCTCACTGCATCTCAAGCTGAAGTTGAAAACAATACAGCTCGTAGAAAATGCAGCTGTTTTCTTCCTGGAAGACTCACACTGTCTTGAGCATATTAAACATTGCTCCACAGTTCTTCCACTGGTGGACTACTTGTTCAGGTCCAGTCTGTTTTTCGCATGTCAAGCCTAAATTAGTTCCCTGACACTCCTGAATTTTTCTCAACCTCCTGTTCAGTGGGTCTGCTTCCACGTATTTCTTCTCAGCCAACACAGAAACACAATTTCCATAACCAGCAATAGCTGACTTTTCCTTATGGGAGACAGCGGCTCTGCCTCTTAGCTCATGTTTGGTAAACAAGAAATCCCAGATGGGATGTAAACAAAGATTTGCCATCTTTCTCCCATTATACTAGACTTCAATGGCTTTGTTTTGATTTGGTAATTCAGTATCCCAATTGTTGGACTAAAATATCATGCTATGACCATCCAGCAGTCATTTGGAAGTAATGCTGTGATTTATGAGTATTAGTCATCCACACTCCAATGCATGAGTCTTCTAACAAACTTCACTCCTTCACTATATTTTGCAATCAGACTGTGTTAAAAAGTGTTCAGTATATTTGAGTTACACATTATTTATTCTCTGCTTTGTACTTCCACAAATTAAATTGTATTTCTTCTTCCCACTTGGCAATGAATTGGTTCTGTACATGCCTGTGTGCCTTTGGTCAGTTTGGTGATGCCATTACCTACTGCAAATCGAGGTCTGGGTGGTGAGATATCAAAAACCACAATCACAGTGAAAGGAAGGCTGGGTAGATAAGCTGCTAAATTGGATTTGGGAGAACTGGATTCTCTGTGGTAACATTGAATCAGTGCACAATGTTGGAAGGAAAAATGCTGCTATTCAAATAACATTCATCAAGAATGATTCTTGATTGTGGACTCTTCTGGTTTCCCTTAAGAGGCTAAAAATTAAGTGTCTTATTTTATTTGTTTTAGAAATACTTTCCATTAGACTTTCAAGAATATATTTATCATCTTGATCAAGAGGTGAGAAGACCTTTAACTAAATTGCTGAATAATTTAATTAGAGGGTTTGAAACCAATAGTGAGAACAAAAGATATAAGTGATGTTTTCTGTGAAGAAGATATATCATTCCTAGAAAGTCCATTTCCTACACACTGTTAAGCTCTAAAATCACACATTTCTTCCTTTTTTACATAATGAATCCTAGAATCATAGAATCCCAGAATTACTAAGTTTGGAAGGGACTTTAGAGATCATGATTTAGGGATTGGAAGGGACCTCGAAAGATCATCTAGTCCAATCATCTACTCCAGCCTCCCTGCTATGGGCAGGGATGCCTCTCATAATTTTATCTGAAAGAAAGAGTCTAAAGTAAGAAAAGGTTGTGCCTGGTTTGGTTGGGATATCATTAATTTTCTTTGTGATAGTTGGTATGAGGCTGTGTTTTGGATTTGTGCCAGAAACAGCAGTGATAACACAGAGATGTTGTTGGTATTGCTGAACAGTGATTACAAGCAGCCAAAACTTCCTCTGCTCTTCATACCACCCACCAGCAAGTAGGCTGGTAATGCACAACAAATTGGGACTGGACACAGCTTTGCAGCTGACCCCAATTAACCAAAGGGATATTCCATATCGTAGGAAGTCTTGCTCAGCAGCAAATATTTGGGGGAAGAAGGCAGAAGGGCGGACATTGGGAATGATGGTACTTCTGTTCCCAAGTAACTGTTACAGGTGATGGAGCCCTGCACTCGTGGAGATGGATTAGGGGAGATTTGATCAATGTTTATAAGTACCTGAAGGCTGGCCAGGACGGGGGGGACAGGCTCTTTTCACTTGCTCCCTGTGACAGGACAAGGAGCAATGGCTGTAAGTTGCAGCAGAGGAGGTTCCGCCTCAACACAAGGGGGAACTTCTTTGCTGTGAGGGTCACAGAGCACTGGAACAGACTCCCCAGGGAGGTGGTGGAGTCTCCTTCTCTGGGGACTTTCAAGGCCCGCCTGGATGCGTTCCTCTGTGATCTGTGTTAGATAGTTTTGTCCTGCTCTGGCAGGGGGGGTGGACTCGATGATCTCTTGGGTCCCTTCCAACCCCTAACATCCTATGATCCTATGATCCTATGATCCTATGGCTGAACACACACCTGTCAATGGGAGCAGAGAATGAACTCCTTGTTTTATTTTGTTTGCATGTGCATTTTTTGCTGTGCCTATTAAACTGTCTTTACCTCAACCCATGAGTTTCCTCACTTTTACTCCTCTGATTATCTCCTCCACCCCACCAGGGTGGGGAGCATTGAGTGACTAGCTGGATGCTGCTTAGTTGCCAGATTTGGCTAAGACATAGGTTTATGTTGAAGAATATTGACACAAGAAAAGACACATTTTTCCAGTATTTATATAAAAGGAAATACTAAAAAAATTCCTAAATCTGGTAATAGTGCCCAGCAGAAGACAGTGAGAGTCTACATAAATGAAACAGATATACAGCAACCAGATTGTTTGCAGCAATATGTTTTCGAGATGTTTTCTTGCTACCAAGCACTTCTTTGTGCTCAGGTTTTTAAATGGAATTGGGGGTTGTGAGTTACTCATGTTCCCCAACCTACTTCTAATTTTTTTCCTGCCTTATTATTATGGTGCTAGAGAAGAATACAAGAACTAAATTCTACTTGATGGAAGCTTATCTTTAGAGATTAAAATTGGCAGTAATAGCACAACCATCTAATGGCATGGGATTAGTTTTCTAACTCGGTCACATTACATAATCTTAGGCAATTAACAATCTAATGAAAATGGGAGTTATTATCAGAAGAGCAGCTATGCTATAAAAATAGATGGCACCAAATATCAGGTTTGGCCAGCTCTGGAGAGAGTGGAAGTTCCGACCACACAGCTTTCCTCAGCTAACTGTACTAACACAGGCAGATTGGTTTTAAATTTTCTCATCATATACACACACACACACATGCAAACGATTACGAGTTTAAATTGGCAACCCCGGTCACCTCTGCAGAGCCAGCTGTACTGAAAGACCAGCCATTTCATGGTTGCGTTTGATATTTTATTTGAGAGAGTTTGGGTGAGTCAGCCTGAAGAGAAGAAGGCTTTGGGGAGGGAATGTATAGCAGTCCTCCAGTCCTTGAAAGAGGCCTGTCAGAAGGCTGGAGAAGCCTGTTCACAAGGACAGGTAACGAAGGGATTCGGGGTCATGGTTGTAAGCTGGAAAAGGGCAGATTTGGACATGAGGAAAGTTATTTGATCTGAGGGTGGTGGATTCGTGGAACAGGCTGCCTAGAGACGTACTGGAGGCCCCATCCCTGGAGACATTCATGGTCAGGCTGGATGGGGCTCTGGGCAATCTGTTCTATCTGCTTGTTGTAGGGGGGTTGGACTACATGGCCTTCAAAGGTCCCTTCCAAACCAATGCATTCTGTGATGCTGTGATATACTTATTTTTCTATCCATAGCAACAACAAAAAGACTACAAACTTTTTACCCATGGCAGGACCATAGCTGTAGCTGTCACACTACATATGACACTACAGTAAGAAGACTTCACACTTCAACATTATTCAATTTAAACTTGCATGCCTCATTAAAATTGAGGTGTGCTCCACAGTTGAAATGCTGTGCGATGCTGAAGCCACACGCTTCAACATGCACCTGGCAGTTAGTGTAAAAAGGAGTTGCACTAGGGAAAACGTCCACATGCCTGCTTGTAACACAGATGAACAACTTTTCTTTAGATTACACTAAGAAAGTACAATTGATTATGCTGGTGAAATGCCCCAGCAAATGTCTTGCACCGTATCCAACCTTTGAACATCTACCACGAACTCACATTGCCATTCTCCAAAGTGGGCTAAAATCACCACAGACTTACTGCTCCGAGAACCAGAAGCCAGCACACAGTTCTTTCAGGCTAAGTGCACCTACAGGCCACGCAGTCTCTGCCCTGGCGTTAGCTGCTTGTGCTACAGACCAACTCTGGCTCAGGGCAGCATGTAAGCTGGGATCAGGCTGCTGGCAATAAAAATTTAGAGAAAGATGCTAGAAACCTCTTTTGTGGTTCATCTCTTAACCCAGAAGCTGCTTTGAAGCACAGGCTCTCACACTTAGATCAAGCAAAGGCCGTGTAGAAAGTGCACACATCCTTTGCTGATTTGGGTTGTAATCCTTACCCACTGACTTGACTCTCTAGATTCACCTCAGACCTGCTTTATCACTATGGATGGTTCTGACAGCTCCTGGAAGGTGACGTATCCTGTCAGTCTTGCTGCTGCCCTTAGCTCCCAGCCCTACTTCCCCTGAGGAACACTCCACTCTAACTCTTGTGAGATGTACAGCAAATAAACCAGATGATAGTGTCCAAAAACAGAAAATCAAAGGTTTCATGACACGCAACATGGAAAAGAAAAATGTTTTAAAAACAAAGAAGCATTCAGAAACCTTTTTTTTTTTTTTTCAAAATGGAGAATTAAAGGAAGTTTATGACAGAGTTAATTTTATTTGGTAATTCCCCCAGAGACATTTCTATGTGAAGACTTCTTTGCTGACCTAAGGGAAGATATCTTGCTCTCTTTTCATCTCCTCACATGGCTTTACTGGTTTCAGTGGCTTTGGAACTGTGTAGTTACTGAACAGCTCTGTTGAGTTACTTTCCTTCTTCCATAGGTGGATAATTCTTTCCAAACATCACTCACAATATATGAAATTAATACAGGGCAACATATCCTGCTGCTGCCAAGTTTACATAGATCCAAGCAGCAGAGCTGGTCTTCAGAACTATCACTTCAATAGCTTTGAGAACATACAATAGCAAACGAGTAAGTTCTGTAAGAGTTTCACAGGTCTACCAGGAGTACATCTTGAAAATAAAGTGGAAAACATTTGCTGAAAAGTTGCTGTTTGCTTCTCAGGTACCTGTCAAACACATCCAGATGTGCTTTCACTTATCAACAGCCCCCTTTATGCCCCCCAACTCATTCTAGCATTTGAAGAGGAATTCTAAAGAATGTGATAGCTCTTCTGCAGGAGCTGCTGAACAGCCAGTTTTAATTCAAATTTTGGCACGTCAGATCGGAGATATTTTATCAGTAGTACTACAGACAAAAGAAAGAGAGCAAGGAGTTCTAAATGTTAGTTTCTAGAAGCATACGAGTAGCCTTGAACAGTAACAGTTATCAATTAAACTTGAGATTCCATATGGAAAGGAACATATTTTTTCTTGTTTCGATGATTTGTAATGGGTTTTGACCTGAGACCAAGTGCTTTTCCAATTGCTCTGATTCCAGTCCTCCTTCATCACTGAGCGAGTTCACAGCAGAACCACTGCCCTTTGGCACGATGTTAATAGTAGACAAACTGCTTATTATTTCACTGTGACTGAAAAAAATATAATCCAAGGACTTTTTTTTTAAAAAATGCAAATATAAAAGCAACCTCCAGATAGACAGAACAGTCCGTTCTTTTAGAAGAACTCCAATGAGAGTCAACAGAATCTGTATTCAGGACACCAAGCATTTCTTATAGCTCACCTTCCTTCAGCCTGGAGTATTTCTTTTTACATAGTTAGGGGCAATAGAACCACACTATTGATGCTGGGCAGAACTGCAGAAAGAGTGGTAGAGGAAAGTAGAGCTGCCCCTCCTCAGGACTTTGTAATCAGAAAGCTTCCACTTACACATCTGGACGCAAGCGTCAAGATAGAAAAGGGCGTAATTTAAAATCATCTGCATCTTTTAATGTTTCTCTACTGTTTGTGTTTCTCACAAGGATGTACATGACTCTTTCTTGCCAACATTCCCTATATGATGCTAACACTAATGCTCTTCACTTCTCTTGATACTTGAACTCTTGCATAAACTGAGCTCATCCATCCTATATCTTAGCTCAAATAGATGTAAAATATTCTCTTTTCCTATGCTGTATCTTCTTAAAAATTACAACAACTGTAGCTGTTATTCACCCAGCAGATAAAAGTGGCTCTCGTGTTGGGCCAGAATCCCCAAGTAATCCAATGTAATAATTTAAAATGTGGCTACATGAGATAAGCTCAACTAGAGCAATCAAATGGGTTTCATCAAGTGGATGGCAGCATTTAAAAGGATTCATACCTCATTCCATTCTACCAATACCTAGACTTCTTTATTCACCACAGTTACCCTTAAACTGATAACAGCAGCATTTGAGACAGTTGCTATTGATAAGCATTGACTAGGATACTGATGCTATATCCATACACAAATCTTTTCTTCTCCAGCCCTAAAAAACCAAACTGCAGTAAGTGAAAGTCAAATGAATGCTGTTGACCTCTGTGAATTAGGCTATGAACACTTGGAGGAAAGGACTACAGCTGGGTTCTGTACAGCTCTCAGTATAACTAGATGTTACTGTAAAATAGGTAATACATAATAGAGCTATCCAGAGAAGCATTATTCTCTGGCAGCTACATTTTGTTTCTTTTGTATGGGTAAGAAAGATCCTCATAGATGCTGTGCATGGTCTCTTCACTTTGGAAAAGAGCAGTGCTGAGGACTTTCAAGCCAGATATTGGCAGGTTCTGCATGCTCATGATCTCAACTCTTGCCAGCTCTGAGAAGGGCTGCCAGGAGGCTCAACAGCCTAGTTAGTGGGACACCAGAAGGCTTCTTGCTCTACTTTGAGTCTTTGATCAAACCAAGTGAGCTCTGCAGTAGACTTTGATTTTTATGTTCCCTGAAACTATTTCGTTAGAAAATTACTAACCCATGTGAATTAGTAATTTCAGTGAGGGCTATTCCATTTTAAATAAAGTATAAATTGAGTTAAATATACAGAGTTGAATGTTACCTATTAATCCCTTGTGGTCTTACTCCAGTTATTAAGTGTAGCAACTGGTTAGTGTAGCATGATGGTATCAGTAACCAGAGAACTCTGTACATTCTAGAAAGAAATATTTTCCCTCCTTTATTACTTTTTAAACAATGTTTTAAACACAGTGTTTCCCAATAGAAAAGAAGTACTTATTTACAAGACAACATACATGCTCCTTTAAGAAGTCCTATGTTTCATGCAAGCTGTGCAAAGAATTTGGATTAGTTTCATTGCTGTGCAGTGGTGAAGATACTTTCTGGTCTTGTTTGCAGAACAGAAGCTCCTTACCCTTGACACCTGTTCTGCTTCCAGTCATAAACAGTGACTGAGTGAAGAAAATAGGACAATGCACACTGATCTCAGTTTTTCTGAATGCTCCTAAGTATGTCTTAGAAAACTCTTTCTTCTTCTCATTGGCTTGTACTGAAATACCTGGTGAGCAGCCAGCATAGACACGTATGAGAATCACTGATAAGAAGCTCTTCAATGCAGTAACAAAATTTGCATTCCAGTGCAGACCCTTGCTGACAGTTTTCACTGTAGCTGGCTTGTGCACCAGGTCAGACAGTGCGTATGACCTTCACTAATTAGACCAAAAAACTTTGTTACTTGACACTGTCAGAATAATTCCTGCAGTGCAACTCATTCAAGATTCCAGTAGATATCAATTCAAGCTTCTGATTCTACTCTTGATTGTTCATTAACTGTCAGAATGCTTCAGTCTTGTTTATTACTGGTACCTGAGGGATATGCTGTGCCTTCCGTTTGCACAGATGTTACTACTGGGACATGATGAGTCTGTCAATACCATATGTAAAAATTTAAAGAGGCAGAAACATGATTTTACAAAAGGGCCATTTGAAGAGGACATGAGCAAGACAGAATCTAGTGCCACACAAATCCAACATAAACCTAGTAACAAACTGCATCGTTAAGGTTGATACCGTAAAGCGCTACTGGCCACTAAAACTCTCTTTAGTATCACTAGTCACTAAAACTCTTTTTAGAAGCACTTCTGGTCTGCTTTGAGAAAGTCTGAGGCTACACCACAGATAAACCTTGAACATGGGTTCTTCAACCAGAATATACTACCTTCTCAAAGACTTCAACATGTACATGTCTCTGGATCAGGTATTTTGCTAAAGTATATCAGGTTTTTAAGAGGTTTCACAAAAATGTCTTTGAAACCACAAACACTTCTCTCCTCAAAATCGTGTGAGCTTGCAGTCAGGGCTGTGTGATCTTTCCTGAATAAAGATGAGGCACTGTCAAGCTAATGAGCACCTGTAGATCCCACAAACTACTTGCCCATAAACAGAAGCAGCAGTTTGGTTGGGTTAGATCTGTGTCATGCACAAAGGTAGTTGAAAGAGCAAACAGCTGGAGCGGCAGCAGTCCAGTATAAAGGAAGATGGGTGTCCCACCAAATGCCAGCTTCCGTCCCAATAAAAAAGGTAAGGTACACCAAGTGTCAGGGAGGATCAGCTTCACACTAGGACTGATAACGTCTTTACTTGAAAGCACACAGAGAGGAACGACTCTCTCCTTGTGGCTTCAGGGGAGAAATGCGTCAGCAGGATGAGAACTCTCCTATCTTAAGATTTGACCTTGAACATAAGCAAAGGACTAGCTATTTACAGAATGGGTGGAAGCAAACGGGGAGACACAAGTAAATCTTCTAAAAACATCTTTTCTCAAGATCATCATGAAGGACACTTTTCTTCCTAATGCACAGCCTATCTGCGAGGGCTGTTATCATCACACTGCCTATCAAACTGGTTGCCAAGGACTGAAAAGACACACTCAGGCTTCTGAATAAGCTCTAACATAACCTCTGTGGCTGAAAACTCACGGCTACTGGCTTAGTTCATAAGCGCAAATAAAAGCACCACCCCTTCCGTTGAAAGAAAAAGAGCCTTGCAAACTGTTGCCTTTGGTTGCAGTCTTATTTGCATCTTGCCTGGGGAAGCCCAGAGAGCTCGCAGACTGCAGCCTGACAGAAACCCTTCAGAAAAACGTGAATGAAGACCCGTATGGGAGGGCTGGGCGCTAGCGAGCCGCTCCGTTCATAGAAACGTCAGAGATGGATGTAAAACCAGGCCAGTGGCCGCGACTCCAGCTGAGCGGGCTCTGAGGGCTCTCCGCGCTCATTCAGAAACACGGAGCTCACGGAGAGGAACGCCCCCGCCGCTCCCCGGGCTGTCACCGCATGGGAACGAGGATCTTTCCCCGGGGTGTGCCCGGTTTGGGGACACACGATCCAGCGGCTGGCGCGGGAGAGCAGCTCTGCTAGGGCTGGCGTGGGGAAAGAGGTGGAGCGGGAGGCAGTTTCCCGACGGCCAGACCTCACTCACCACCCCGACCATTCAGTGACATGCTCTCACTTTCCGCAGCCCAGCCGTTCCCCCGCCGCGCTTCCCACCATCGCCTCCTTCACGTATGAATGGGAGCGGGAGGGGGCGGCTCCGTTCGCCGCCCCGCCTCCCTCCGCTCAATGAAACACCCGAAGGGAGCCGCGCCCCTCCTTCCCAACCCCTCCCACCCCGCCGCCATCCCTGCTGGCTGCTGGGGCAGAGACCGCCGGACCCTCACGGCTCTGCTGCCCAAGTAGCGGGGCAAGTCGGAGGACGGGCCGAGAGGCGAAGCCGCCGTCGGGGCGGCCGGGGTTCAGCACATCAGCGCGGCGGGCAGCGGCCGGAACCGGAGGCAGCCGCGGGCGCCGAGTCCTCCCAGCGATCCCCTCCGCTTCTCTCCGCTTATCCGGCCCCAGCCCCTCGCAAGCGCGGGATGCGGGCGGTGTGGGGTCCGTTTTCACAGTCCCACAGCAAAAGCCCTTTCAGCGCAGCCTGGACTTCCCTCAACTGCTGAGAACAGCCGCGTTTCCAGCTGAGGCAGCGAAACCTGCCGCGGGTCTCCAGCCTCAGGGCAGACCCCACCTCGGGCAGGGAGAACGGGACGTTCTGGGGAGCGGGACTCACCCAGGATGTTCCCCACGAGCGCCACGATGAAGACGACGATGTAGCCAGCGATGAGCGCCCATTCGTACTCCTTGGGGTGCAAATACTCCTTCCATAGATATCGCAGGAACTCCTCATCTTCGTAGTCGGATGAAGGGGTTAAAAGGGCCTCCCGCGTTTCGTTTAGCTCCGACCCGGTCGTACAATTCCTGCACAGAGGGGAACCATCCTCAGGTTGGGTCCCGGACATCCCTGGTGGTTGTTCCGCGGGCTGGGATGAAAAAGCTCAGAGACTCTCAGAGCACATCCGAGCTTTCTCCCTCCCGTCCATCGAGGCTTGTGGTTGCCAGCGCGAAAAGTGGGGTGTGGGGAGAAAAATGACGCGGGAACCTACGGGAGCCAATGCGGGAACAGGATGAAGATCCGCGTCGGTCCTCAACCCACCCTCAGTAGCCTTTTCCCGGACGGGTAGGGACATGGAATCGCCCGCTGCGCGCTCTGCCCGTCCGGAGGAAGGCTCTTCGAGATGGATTTCACGCACCGGGAGCCAGACTGCACCTGCCTCTGGTGGAAAAGTCACGTCCGTTTAGGAAGGCGCAGATTTTCGTCCCCAAAACCATGCACACGCACACCCTGCCAGCCCGCCCCAGCCCCACAGCTCGGCACACCTACCCCATCGCCAGCCCCTCATGGCTTCACCCCGACCCTGCTCCCCTTCTCCGACGTCCATTCTGTAAGATTTCCTACCGTCTTTCGCACAGACACTTCTCCTTAGACCTTTTCTTATTCAGATTATATATTCACTTCCTTGATGAATTATCAGAGTTTCGTCTGCGTGGAAGCATGTTAAGCATTTCAGAACAGGGTCCATAGGAACGAAAGAACTGTTGTAGTGGGGCTCTACCTCCAGCGCATGAGCAAAACAGAGAGGCAAATGTTCCTTAACACTGTAGCACTTAGTTCCAGACAGTACTTTACATTCCTGATTGTTCTTTATCAGTGTGCAGTCTCCTCCACTGCATTTGAAGCTCAGCAAAGAACACCTACGCCTGGTAAACCTGCACCTATTTCTATAGACCTAATCTCTTTGCTTTAGTTCCCTGTAAAACAAGATTTAAAAATCCCTTTCCTATTCCACAGGGAAACTAAGGGGACTTCTCAGGCTAAATGCAGACAGTGAGGCATACTCAGATATACAGGCAGGATCAATATCTATCTTAAATTAAAGAAGTAGACTTTGCAAGCATCATAAATACAGATTTATATAATGAAAACATCTAAGGTTATATTAGTTGAGGTGTGAGTTTTAAAAAGTTATTTAAACTGTCCTGAGAAAGAGCAAAGGCAGTTTTACTCACTACTCAAAGAGAGACATATTGAAGGAGCTTGCCATCATCTTCATTAGTGAAGAAAATACTTGGAGAATGGCCGTTTGATCATGCTCCAGCTTCTTTCACATATGAAAATATTGGCACATAATTCCAAGATTTGCTTCTAAGTTGCCATAAAGTCTGAAGGCGGTAGTGCCTTTTCTTGACACTGAGGTTTTTTTAATTCCTCCCTGTTCAATGATAAGGAATGGAACAGAAAAGTAAAAATAAGAAGAAACAACACGGTTCTTGAAAAGTACATGTTAGGGATTGTTATATTTTCTCAATAAGATAACAATATTGACTGATGAAGACATAAATATTTCTTATGCAGATGGATAAACTGAATAAACTTGGTATTCCTAGAGTACCATGAGACATTTGCTTTGGTTGATACAGCACATGCTGATTGGGATGACAGGATAGTAAAAAATCCATATGGCTGGTATTATAATGTCACAGCTCTCAGAATGAAACTGTAGTCAAAGGATCATCACTAACCTGTGCCTTTCAGTTGTTAGCTCCATTCCACTCATCATTCAATGACCATGAAGACACTGGCAGGTGACCCAAACATCAGGGATAATCAGCCAAATATACCTTATCAAAAATTTGAGGTCAGAAACCTTCATGTGGTCGTTGATGATACAGATAAGTTTACCTCTGAAAACAGAGTAAGGTACTGTAGACATGGACAAGAGAAGACCAACAGATATTATCTATCTGGACTTCTGTAAGGCCTTTGCTACAATCCCCCACAACATCCTTCTTTCAAAGTTGGAAATGTATGGACTTTGTCTTACCTTTTTTGGGGTAAGAAATTGGTTGAGTGGTCGACTCCACCCAACCCAGTTCTTAAGTGGTTAACAGTTTGATTTCCAGATGGAGACTGATGTCAAGTGAAGTTCCTCAGGGGTCCATGGGACCAGTGCTCTTCAACATCTTCGTCAGTGATGCAGACAGTGGGATCGAGTACACTCTCAGCAGCTGTGCAGATTGCACAAGGCTGAGTGGATACATGGGAGAAGTGGGCCAATATAAAGTGTAAAATCCTGCAGCCAGGTTGGGATAATCTTTGATAATAATACAGGAGATGGGAGATGTGATTGAGAGCAGGACTTGTGGGTACTGGTGGATGAAATGCTGGATATGAATCAACAATACTCTCACAGCTCAGAAGGCAAATCACTTCCTTGGCTGCAGCAGCAGAATTGTGGCCAGCAGGTTGAGTGAGTTGATTCTCCTCTTCACCCCATCCTGGTAAGTCCTCACTTGGAGTATTGCGTCCAGCTCTGGAGTTCTCAACAAAAATGATCAGAGGAATGGAGCACCTCTCGTATGACAGCAGGCTGAAAGGGTTGGTCACTAGTGGTGTCCCTCAGGGATCAGTACTGGGCCCCATCCTCTTTAACATCTTCATAGATGATCTGGATGAGGGCATTGAGTCAGTCATCAGCAAGTTTGCAGATGATACAAAGCTGGGGGCAGATGTGTCTGAGTTGGAGGGCAGAAGGGCTCTGCAGCGGGACCTTGACCGCCTGGACAGATGGGCAGAGTCCAACGGGATGGCGTTCAATAAGTCCAAGTGCCGGGTGCTGCACTTTGGCCACAACAATCCCATGCAGAGCTACAGGCTGGGGTCGGAGTGGCTGGAGAGCAGCCAAACAGAAAGGGACCTGGGGGTGCTGATTGATACCCGCCTGAACATGAGCCAGCAGTGTGCCCAGGTGGCCAAGAGGGCCAATGGCATCCTGGCCTGCATCAGGAATGGTGTGGCCAGCAGGAGCAGGGAGGTCATTCTGCCCCTGTACTCTGCACTGGTTAGGCCGCACCTTGAGTACTGTGTCCAGTTCTGGGCCCCTCAATTTAGGAAGGACATTGAGGTGCTTGAGCGTGTCCAGAGAAGGGCAACGAGGCTGGTGAGAGGCCTTGAGCACAAGCCCTATGAGGAGAGGCTGAGGGAGCTGGGATTGTTTAGCCTTGAGAAGAGGAGGCTCAGGGGAGACCTTCTTGCTGTCTACAACTACCTGAGGGGTGGTTGTGGCCAGGAGGAGGTTGCTCTCTTCTCTCAGGCAGCCAGCACCAGAACAAGAGGACACAGCCTCAAGCTGCACCAGGGGAAATTGAGGCTTGAGGTGAGGAGAAAGTTCTTCACCGAGAGAGTCATTGGCCACTGGAATGGCCTGCCCAGGGAGGTGGTGGAGTCGCCAACTCTGGAGCTGTTCAAGGCAGGATTGGACGTGGCACTTGGTCCCATGGTCTAGCCTTGAGCTCTGTGGTGACAGGTTGGACTTGATGATCTATGAGGTCTCTTCCGACCTTGGTAATACTGTGATACTGTGATACTGTGATACTGTTATTGTTCAGTATGGAGAAAAGGTAGCTCCAGGGTAACTTTATTGCAGCTTTTTTAAGTAGTTAAAGGGATCCTACAAGACAGATGAGGGAGGTCTTTTTAGCAAGGCCAGCTGAGGCAGGAGAAGGGCTGTTGGTTTTAAACTAAAAAATCAGAGATTTAGATCAGATGCATGGAAGAGGTTTTCTACAATGAGGGTGGGGAAAGAGCTGAACTCATTGCCGAGAGATGTGGTAGAGGTCCCATACCTTGGGACACTTCAGATCAAGCTAGATGAGGCTCTGAGCAACCTGCTCTAGCTGAAGAAGTCCCTGGTCACAGCACAGAGGTTGGATTAGATGACATTTAAAGGTCTCTTCCAAGCCAGTGCATACTGTGACTCTATATAGAAAGATGAATGAAACTTGACTAAGAGAAGATACTCACCATGCTCAAAACTGCTGCGGGGGGAGTACTTCCCTGACTGAGTTGTTTCAGCTGCACATTTTAAAATCAAGATCAGATGCCTCGCTGAAAGATAGGGACTAGCAGAAATGGAAATTAATTCAGAAAACTCACATGACCTGTAATTTGCAAGAGGTCAGACTTGATGATTATGGTTGTCCCTTCTGGCTTTCTAATTTGTGAAAATGTATTAGCAAGAGATTAACCTGATGAATTTTAGTGTTCATTTGTCTTTTAATGATACTATTTACATTAAGACTAGTGTGACAGTTTAAATCTGTTCTGTTTATGTGCAAGTGAAGAGCAAATGCTCAGAAGTGTGTAATTCTCATTTTGTTAATTATTTGTTTTGGCTCACATTCTGTTCAATATGGGTTTACAAAATTCTACACACTATATACTGGCTACCTAGCACTTCAAAGAGTAACATATTCAAGGTTATGTCTATTAACCTTCTTATCTCAGGAGAGTACTGTCTGGTACATTATTTAGTTAAAAGGTTCATATACATTGATATCTCTTCTAATCCATAATTTTCCATCACCAATCCAAACATACTGAAATGATATTACCAGGCTGAGAGGATACGCCTTGTTGCTTTCAGTGCCACTTATTGTATGATGTTGCACCATGTGAATACAAATCAAACACAATTTTATGCTTTATTGCATCTGATAGCTCACAGGAACTGACATTCAGAGAGAACAAACCAACCCTACTTTAGCATCCAAGTTTATTGCTGCATCGAACACATTTTCCCCCTCCAGAATCAGCATGATGTTGCATCCTTGCAGCATTTTTTTCATATCTTAGAGACTACCCCTTTCATTTTAAAGTCTATCTGATTCACAGGATAAGTTCAATTTGATAGCATATTAAATTAGGGTCCTTCTATCAAACCAGAATGAATTCTGAAGTCTTTGCAGCCTCGGGTAAACTCGGTCAGTGGAACTGGAGGGTCTCTGCTCAGCCTTTGCTGAACATTTTAACAGGTGCTTTTATTCCTTGGGAAGCAAATGGCTGCTGAAGAAAAGTAGAATGCTGTATTGGAAGGAGATGGCAAGGAATCACAGAGCACTGGAACAGACTCCCCAGGGAGGTCGTGGAGTCTCCTTCTCTGGGGACTTTCAAGGCCCGCCTGGATGCGTTCCTCTGTGATCTGTGTTAGATAGTTTTGTCCTGCTCCGGCAGGGGGGTTGGACTCGATGATCTCTTGGGTCCCTTCCAACCCCTAACATCCTATGATCCTATGATGAATGTGTCCTTCCTTCCCACTTTCTTTTCATTTTTCCCATTTAATAGCTTTTCTCTGTTCCCTTTTTCTCTCTTAAGTAATACACCATGTGACAGTTCAGTAGGAAACTACCAGCTTTGCTGTTTGCTCACTTGAGCAATTCTGTTCCGTCATGGTCCAGATTTTGTCTGCGAAGCCTCTGGTACCTTTCCTCGTATAATGGCATTTCAAGGGGAAAGTGCTGCTCTCCTGGCAGCAGTGCTAAGTAGTTCCTGAGAAGCAAATGGCCTGTCATCAACTAAGTAGTGAAGAAGGGAAAACAGTAAATGAGCAAGCAGACAGAAATTAGAAGCAAGAGAGAAGGACTTGTAGAAAAGGCACATCTGGAGATCTCTATAGCCAAAATAATTCACCAGGGTAATGCAGGCACTAACTACCAGGCAGTAAGATGTAAAGATCACAAAAGTTTACTCTGTCAAAAGAAGGAATTCATTAGCAAATCTTATAGATGAACATTACAAAGATCCTTCAGGCAATGCATTGCAGAACACATTTCTTTTATTCCCCACTTATCTTACTACTAATTCACTAATGAACTGAGGGTGGAGGACACAAGTGTAGTTTTAACACGACTGATACTATTCCAATCTGATGCTGAATTTTCTGAAACCACTGGTTCCAAAGAACATACATGCGGTTAAAAAGTCTGATTCTAGTCTCATTCACACGACTGTAAACCAGAAGTAACTTCATTTCTGTCAGTATAGTAACACAAATGTAAAAAAGACAATGCGTAGCTGTGCAAATTCAGACAAACCGAAGGCAATATGAGAATCTGAGGCATGGGGGACATTCTGTTGTGCAGCCTGCAACGGAATTGCTTCTTGTCAAAGGACCTGACAGACATCTGAACATGAACCAGCAGCGTGCTGAGGTGACCAGGACCAGCAGTGTGCCCAGATGGCCAAGAAGACCAACAGCATCCTGGCTTGTTTCAGAAATAGGGTGGCCAGCAGGGCTACAGGAGTGATTGTCCTCCTGTATTCAGCACTGGGGAGGCCTCACCACAAATATTGTGTTCAGTTTTGGGCACCTAAATACAAGCATATTGAGATGCTGGAGTGGGTCCAAAGCAAAGCAAAACGGCCTAGAGGACAGGTCTTATGAGAAAGCAGTTGAGGGAACTGGGGTTGGTTAGGCTGGAGAAAAGGAGCTGAGGGAAGACCTCTTCACATGTACCTGAAAGGAGGTTGTAGAGAAGTGGGGGGATGGTCTCTTATCCCAAGTCATATTTTGATTACTTTAAAGGAAATAAAGTACTTTTAAAATTAATTTAGCACAATATCCAGAGCCCTAGACAACATAGTATTATTCATAGCAGCAGTTTTCATGGTGATTACAGCTCTGGATCTATCCTTTACAACATGCAGCAAGGAACAATCTCTGTTCTGCAGAATGTGCCTTTCAAGTAGAAAGGATAGATTAAGAGCTGGAAGAAAAGCAGTGGCAGATGTGACTTTGAGTCACGTGCCACTTTGGGGATGTGCAAGCTGAATAACACGAAGCTGTATTACAGTCCCATAACACAGCTGCTATGACCTGTATTTTCTGCATCCAGTTTCACTGCCCTTCTCCCATAAGATCAGTGCAAAAGTACTCTTGTCCTGTGGAATTCATTGGTCTGTTGCTTACTTTAATGTCTAATTCCTCAGAAATACAGGTCATACTGAACGAAGTCGAAGATCCCTCTAGTCAGTGCAACTTCTCTGCAGACCCCAGGTATAGATGTGTAGAGAACACAACTGTAAGAAGATTTTGCAGTGATGCTTTCCATCATTATTACTTCCCTCATCTGAGCAATCTGCAAGCTAGCACCTTCCTGAGGCAAACCATTAATAAATAGGCCTTTATGTTCTTCCCCCCAAAATTCCACTTGTTTTCTGAACCCATCTGAATGTCTTGCACACACTGTTACTGGAAGCAATGATGTTCCTCATTTGCTGCCTTTAAAACCACTGCTGGATAATTTCATTTGGTTTGTGGTTCAGATATTCTAAAAATTGGAATATTTCCCTTTCCACACCATTCCTGATTCTTTTTTCTTTATCCAAGGCCTTCTAGAAAGGATCTGCATTTCAGTTACCATTTTAATTTTGTTACTCAGCACAGTGTCATCAAACTACTTAGTTACCCTTTGTATTCCTGCTCTTTCCTAAGTCATCCATGAGCATAGCAATGAGCACAGATTTGTGGGTCTCTACAAGTGGAGGTCTCTGGATCTAGTAATGGATTTTTACGGGCAACTTTTTCCAAAGTATAATAAATAATAACAGTTATTGAATGTATTTCATTTTATTATTAACTATAAATTATTGTTTCTACTGCTTTTCTCCCCTTTCATGTTACAGCTCCTGGGAATTTGTTCACTGTATCCCCTGTGGTACCTTTGAGCCTCACTGGTCATTTCACTAAGAACACAGACTGTCAGACCAGCCTTTGCATGAGAACTGACCAACCAGCCTTTACCAGTGTAGCTGCTCCAATCAGACCATCAAGTGTTTATGAATAATGAAGTATCTTTTGTCAGCAACCCTTGAGCTTTGCAGATTTCCGGCATCCTACAGGCATTTGACGATTTTACTTGCTGTCTAGAGGGTGGTCTAGATTATTGGATAGTAAAGTGGATGGTGAACTGGCTGCAGGACAGAAGTCAGAGAGTGGTGGTCAATGGGACAGAGTCTAGTTGGAGGCCTGTATCTAGTGGAGTGCCCCAGGGATCGGTGCTGGGACCGGTCCTGTTCAATCTATTCATTGATGACTTGGATGAGGGATTGGCATGCACTGTCAGCAAGTTTGTTGATGACACAAAGCTGGGTGGTGTCGCCGACACCCCAGCAGACTGTGCTACCATTCAGCGAGATCTGGACAGGCTGGAGAGCTGGGCTGAGAAAAATCTAATGAGCTATAACAAGGGTAAGTGCAGAGTCTTACATCTGGGCAAGAACAACCCTAGGTACCAGTACAAACTGGGAACTGACCAGTTGGAGTGTAGTGTAGGGGAAAGGGACTTGGGGGTCTTGGTGGACAGCAAGATGACTATGAGCCAGCAATGTGCCCTTGTGGCCAAGAGGGCCAACAGCATCCTGGGGTGGATTAGAAGAGGGGTGGTTAGCAGATCAAGAGAGGTTCTTCTCCCCCTCTACTCTGCCCTGGTGAGACCACACCTGGAGTATTGTGTCCAGTTGTGGGCTCCTCAGTTCAAGAGGGATGTGGAGCTTCTGGAGAGAGTTCAGCGTAGGTGATAAAAGAGGTGGAGCACCTCCCTTGCGAGGAGAGGCCGAGGGAGCTGGGTCTCTTTAGCTTTTTGTTTTTGAAACAGACAGCATAATGATATAAAATTTCTGCAAAAAGCAAAGAATTTCTTATGCATTTTAATCTGAGCCTTCTTGGGAAGGTTTCTAATCTTTCAGTCTATAGGATGGAGGTGCACTGTTGTGCCAACATTGACTGCACTGATTTGATTGTATTCTGCAGTTTTTTAACTGCAACTGTGAAGTCTCTATTTTCTAAGGAGGTTGTTAACGAGAACTGTGAATCTGGAGAACAAATCGGTGAAGAACTTGACTGTTTAGGCTCTAAGATAATGGTGGGGTAAAATTAAATATATATCAGAAGTTGTCTCTGTTACAGAATCACCAAAGTTAGAATCCCAAGTGGTTCTCTCCAGCTTCCCAAGCTGGAACATTGCATTTTGTGCGGTAACTGACTATTGCATTTTGTGTTCATCTCTCCCTGTCCGTTGTGTACTTCAGTCTTACCTTGTCTGACTGTGCATTAAAGAACACTGTCAATACTGTTCATCCAATGTCCTGTCAGACTGTGGCTAGCTCAGATATTTGCTCTGTTAAACATCATCAACTTGCAAAAGAAGGAAAAATAAAATAACTGAAAAAAATCACCCAAAGCAAAGAAAATGTTAAAAAGCCTAGATACAGATTAACCTTGTACTGCAGAAATTAGCCCAGCCTGAATATCAAACAAGTATTTGAGTGAATTAAACCCTTTTTTTTTTTCATTTCAGTCAAGTCTCCTTTCATATTATGAGTCCTTATGCCTGAGAATACCAGCTCTTATGATTAAGGACAGATTTTTCTCTTCCTTTTGACACTTGACAGTTTTTGAGTCTCAGATAATTGTATTTCTGTCTAGTAATAATATCTTTTTCCGTATGATTTAAAACAAAGAGGTGTGTGTGATCTGCAGGATGAGCCTCTTATCTATGAAGAGAAGGAGCTAAAAGTCATTTTAAGATAATCTCTGCTACCAGTAAAGGCAATTAGAGAAGTATCAGACTTGTGATCTGGCATACATGAACTTGTCCACTTATTGTGCAGGACACCGCTGGGGCTGGCAGGACCCTGAATTGGATTAGGCAAATGCTAACACAGACATGACTGTTGATTTAAACCAAAGGACTGGAAACTCTGCAGCAAAGGAACCTGTACTGTGTTTATAAGCTGTAAACTGCCAGAGTCATGTGTGCAAACAAACAATTATAATACTGTTGTGACTTTAGAGGGCACCAGCCCTGAAAAGGTTGTTTTTCTGTGAAGTTGGAAGTGTTCTGCAGTTATAAACATGAGCATGAACCCAGCCTTAGTGCAACCTTAGTCCTCTCTCAGTAACACTTCTGGGAGAATATTTGAGTATGTGTAATCCTTTCAGTGATTTATGAAGATAAACACTTCACAGTGTCTTCTGAGAATCACAGAATCATTATGGATTGGAAGGGACCTCGAAAAAGCATCCAGTCCAACCACCCTGCAACAGCAGGATCACCTAGACCAAGTCACACACGAGGTTTTTAAACATCTCCAGTGAAGGAGACTCCACAACTCCCCTGGGCAGCCAGTTCCAGTGCTCTGTCACCCTCACTGGGAAGAAGTTCCTTCTGATATTGATGTGGAACCTCCTATGTTCCAGATTACAACCATTGCCCCTCATCCTATCACTAGATGACAATGAGAAGAGCCTGAATCCTCCTGACACCCATCCCTCACATATTTATAGACATTAATGAGGTCAGCCCTCAGTCTGCTCTTTTCCAAGCTAAAGAGACCCAACTCCCTCAGCCATTCTTCGTAAGGGAGGTGCTCCACTTCCTTTATCATAATTGCCCTACGCTGGACCCTCTCCAGAAGCTTCACATCCTTCTTGTACTGAGGAGCCCACAACTGGACACAATACTCNTTGACCACCACTCTCTGACTTCTACCCTGTAGCCAGTTAATGATCCACCTCTCTACCTGAAAGTCTAGACCACACTGCCTCGGTTTGGCTGCAAGGATGCTGTGAGAGACCGTGTCAAATGCCTTACTCATGTCGAGATAGAATCACAGGCTATAAACCAGATTATTATTCCATAATACTGTTGATTTTCCATTTTAAGGATAACCTAAACTAGGGTTTTCAAACATTCTAAAGATACTCATTAAAATATGCTCTAGATATCATTCTTGTGTTAAGAAATGGAAAAATAAACTACTGTCAGTGAACCGATTACTTTAACTGTTATTTCAAGTTATTCTTATATTTAATATTTGTAAGCATTACATTTAGGCTGATGTGCTATTTAGTCCTTCTGTTCATAGAGTAACACACTCACAGACAACCTTTCTAGTAATCTCTGCAGTCAACATGGAGTTAACTGCCACATGGGGGAGTAGGGAAGAGTGCAGGGCCCTGAATAACTTATTACAGGCAGAACTCCTTCCAGACCTGCTCAGGTATTTCTAGTTAAATGTTTCAAAAAGGTAGTAAATGTGGCCATAAGAATCACAGAGTCACAGAATCACAGAATCATTAGGGTTTGGAAGGGACCTCGAAAGATCATCCAGTCCAATCCCCCTGCCACAGCAGGATCACCTACACCAAGTCACACACAAACACATCCAGGAGGGTCTTAAACGTCTCCAGTGAAGGAGACTCCACAACTCCCTGGGCAGCCTGTTCCAGTGCTCTGTCACCCTCACTGTGAAGAAGTTCCTTCTCAGGTTGATGTGGAACCTCCTATGTTCCAGCTTACAACCATTGCCCCTCGTCCTATTAGTAGAAGACATAGAGAAGAGCCTGGGTCCGTCCTCCTGACACCCACCCCTCAAATATTTATAGACATTAATGAGGTCATCCCTTGGTCTCCTCTTTTCCAAACTAAAGAGACCCAGCTCCCTCAGCCTCTCCTCGTAAGTGAGGTGCTCCTCTTCCTTCATGATCCTCATTGCCATTAAATATTATATTGCCATTAAATATGCTGGACTCTCTCCAGCAGCTTCACATCCCTCTTGAACTGAGGAGCCCAGAACCATATGTGTTAGGAAATCAAAGAGGAGCCATGCAGCCAATGCAGTAGCTGTATTCATGTTTTTATATAAAGTAAGTCTATGAAGGCCATTGTCATTGCAAAAATGATTTCAGGTGAATTACTGAAAAAGTTGTGATAATGCTTAATTTACTGAGTGTTCTACTTTGAAATATGTAATTATGTTGTCTGCACATTTTTCATTTACAGAATAAATATTCTGTATTTATCTATTCTGCCTTGCAAACAAGGCAGCCTTTTCTCAGGTCTCAGTTTAAGTTCAGCCGGATCTCGATTAGCCAGACCTTCAATGAAGGGTATGAAGATCTCATGGTGAAGCATGAAAGAGCTTGGCAAAATATTATTTGAAAAAGCATTATTCAATTTTTCCTTCCAAGTTTCCTGCATCTTCAAATATCAAAGGCTCTTCAGATGTTTCACACTGTTTCTTCAGCAACTTCTTCTTCTGGATATCATAACTCTAAGTTTAAAAGCCATTTCTTGTGAAGAACAGCTGAGGTCTCAATGCTTCTAACATTGTCAATGTAAACAGGCTTATGTTTAATGAACTTTATAAAATCATAGAATCATTAGGGATTAGAAGAGACCTCGAAAGATCATCTAGTCCAATCCCCCTGACACAGCAGGATCACTTAGACCAAGTCACACACAAAACATATCCAGGTGGGTCTTAAACATCTCCAGTGAAGGAGACTCCACAACACCCCTGGGCAGCCTGTTCCAGTGCTCTGTCACCCTCATTGTGAAGAAGTTCCTTCTCAGGTTGATGTGGAACCTCCTGTGTTCCAGCTGACACCCATTGCCCCTCATCCTATCACATGTAGATTCCTCATATCATTATTCCTACATGTTGCAGTAAGTTGCTTGCAATGACTTCTAGAAAACTGCTGTCATTTAAACCTATCTTCTACTTCCTCATCTGCAAATGAAGTTTAGAAAACTTCCTTACTCTGAATATCTGTAAAAGCATAAAATCAAGATGCTAAGTGAAAGAGCTGAAGGAAGGGAATCTGAGCACCTACATTTTGCACCTACTTTGAATTACATCAATCCTGGCACGTGTGCACTTACTGAAGTCCAAATTCATATCAGAATTTGAAAAATCTTCCAATTTCTTTATTTGTTTTCTCCTCTCATTTCTATACTGTGCTTAATAATTCACTTTTATACAAAATCACAGAATCACTCTGGCTGGAAAAGACCCCTGGGATCATCGAGTCCAACTACCTACCATACTTTATAAGTTCCCCCCTAAACCATATCCCTCAACACCTCATCCAACACAAATTCACCTTGTATAAAGATAACTACAAAAGCTTCAGAATATCTACTCACATCTACAAACACATAAACAGAGTTGGTTTATAACCCATGTAAAGTTATGTATATTCTGTCACATATATATGGTACTCTACTGCTTATAGAGGAACACACTATGAATTGTGATGAATACGTCATAAACCTCACCTTAAAACCACTTAAATTCCTTTCCTCTTACTGTAAGTTATGTCCAGATATACTCTATGCTTTCTGTTGTCACAAAATAACAGAAGAGATGGGTAACTATAGCTGAACTGAAAGTTTTCCAAATTAAATTAGCTGTTGCAATTAAAAAGTTTAAAAGAAAGCAATTTAAGAACAGTAGATTCCTTCTTGTATATAACACTGTATGCTTCCCTTCAGATAATGAAGAACACAAGTTTCATCTTCTGCTGAAGCATCAACATGACATTTGTGTAAGTATGCACTTCCAAACATAGACATTCCAATTCAGATACCCAAAAGATTGCATCTGCTTGGTGTATGCAGGCAAGATAATCTCACAGACTTCTAGTACACACACATTCTTAAAGTCTGGAATCTTACTCAACTCTCATTCTACAGAGAGTACGAGAGGCTAGCATGAGTAATCTGGAAACTTTCTAAAATGTTCTTCAGTAATTCAAGACATTTCCACAGAAACAGGTCTCCTTTTCTCAGATCCATTAATGGAGCTTAATATTGTGGGCAGAGAGCACACTGGGTATCAAGCAATGCTCCAGAGAAAAGGACTGACACTACCTCTTGTGCATCAATCCGTCTCCTAGGAAACTGGTATTTAATTCATTATCCAGAATATATTCCCTCACTTCACTAGAGACAGGTTAGTCAGATCATGTGTTTCTTTTCTGTGAGAGGGAATAAACTCTACCCAGCAGCCAAATGCCTCCTTTTGCTTCTGATAGCACTGCAAGCAGCAGTACAGCATAGTGTTGAACACACCCTGGGATGTACTATGCTGTGCTGCATTGTCTTCTGACTCTCAACATTTTTTTCTTTCAGTCTGTGGTGCAAGATGTGCATTTCCTTTCTTAAAAATACTGCCATTCCCAACACCCAAGTATACACAGCTTCTTTGCTGTTCTAGATGCTTTAAGATATGGCATAACAGGGTNACTGGAATGTTGTCATGGATGGCTATGTACTGTTCAGGAAGGATAGGCCAGCTAGACGAGGTGGGGGAGTTGCCCTCTATGTACGGGAGCAACTGAAATGTGTTGAGTTCTGTCCAAGGCAGGGGACAGAACAAGTTGATGTGGAAAAGGAGAGGAAATTGCTGCAGGGGTGTGCTATAGACCACCAGACCACGAGGAAAATGTTGATGAGGCCTTCTACAGACAGCTGGAGGTAGCCTCCAGAGCTAACCATGAGCACCCATGGTGCTCATGGGTGACGTCAATCACCCTGATATTTGTTGGGAAACTCACACAGCCAGGCACAAAAGGTTCTGGCAGTGTATCAACGAGAACTTCTTGATGCAGGTAGTGGAGGAACCAACAAGGAGAGGTGCACTGCTGGACCTTGTATTAACTAATAAAGAGGGACCGGTTGAGGACATTAAGGTCGGTTTATATAAATATAAAAGCTATAAATATGTTAAATATATACATATTAAAACCAAACAAGATTTCAACATGTAGTAAAATAGCAAAAACTGCAGTAGTCAACTTTATAATAAATTGCTCTCTGAGCAGGCTTGTATAAATGACCTCCCACACGTAGAATAAAAAGTGGAGTTATGTGTCGCACCATTTCAGTTCATAGGATCATGGGATGTCAGGGGTTGGAAGGGACCCAAGAGATCATCAAGTTGTTCATCTCCTTCATGTTTTCCGCTCAACCGTCTCTGTTTAGAGCAGAAGTTGACTTCAGACAGTCAAAACATCTACCATCTGCTTGTCTACATGCTTGTCTCCAGGGTGCCTCTGCGTGTGTTTGACAGATACGTGAAATAATTAACACATCTGTCATTTTAATTAAAGCAGGGCCTGGGCCTGCTCTCTGGTCCGGAGTCAACAAGCACAAGCTCACTACATCAATATTGTTTTGCACTTCGCTTTGGGTCTCCTCAGCTACATCTCTGCTAGTACTGGCTCCATCTCTGCCATAAACAAAAGCTAAGCAATGCCTGGGAAAGGTTTGGAAGTTAAAACAGAGCAGGAACTGTTTCAAACACACAGATTTCAGGACATCACATGTTTTCCCATAAAAGACTTTACTTGTACTGACATGATCATGCCACAGCAACTGATGTCACCAGAGGAAGGTTCCTGAAGTGTTTCTCCCCAATCCTCCTTCTTGCTCTTCTTCAGGATGGATGTGACATTTGCACTCTTGCAGTCAGCGGAAATCTTCCCTGACTATCACGACTCTTTAAAGATGTCACAGAGAAGCCTGCCAATGAAATGAGCCAGTTCCTCCTGCATCACTGGGTTCACCTCAATCCATGAGGCCAGATTTACTGAAGAGTTCCTTACCTCTGTGTCTTCCTCTGATATGACTCGTGCTCACCTTCCCATCCTTTGTTACCAGACCCAAGGAGCATGAGAGCAGACCTTACCAGTAAGGGCTAAAAGAAAAATGGAGTGCTTTGGTTTTTGCTGTGTCCTTCAGCACCACTTTGTCCAGTTACAGAGTTTTTAATAGAAGAAAGACATGACAATGTTGGCACAAATCCAGAGGAGGCCATGAGGATGATCAGAAGGCTAGAACGCCTCTTTTATGAAGACAGGTAGAAGGAACTGGGGTTGTTCAGCCTGGAGAAAAGAGGGCTCAGAGGGGACCTTAAATCAGCCTTCCAATACTCGACGGGGGCTACAGGAAGGTGGATAGCCTGCTATTGGGGTTCAAAGTAAATCACTTTGGTTGGAAAAGTCCTTTAAGGTCAAGTCCAAACTTAACCCAGGACTAGACAGGTCACTGCTAAACCCAAACCCTTTTGAGATTCTAAAATAAAAAAGGGTAGATTTAGATTTAGATCTGAGGAAGAAATGGTCACCTTGTGAGGGTGCTGGGGCACTGGATTGGGTTGCCCAGGGATGTTGTGAATGCCCTCTCCCTGGAGGTGTTCAAGGCCAGTAGAAAACCAGTGGGCACCCAAACAGAGGCCACACACAAGCATGCAGATGTTCAGGCAGGGGTTGCAGTGAGTGCTGGAGCCTGGCACTCGATGTGGAGGAGGGCAGGGACAACACCTCTGTCAGGTGTGAGCAGATCAGAGACCTGATGAACATGGTGGCTGAGCTAAAAGAAGAGGTGGAAAGACTGAGAGCTACAAGAGACTGTGAAAGGGAAACTGACTATTTCCATAATGTAGTTAGTATCTACAAAACCTGATCTAGGGTGGACTCTTAGTGGCTCAGGGGGGTCCAATATCCTCCCTACAGCAAGTCTCTCAGCCTCCACGTAGTAACCCACAGGAGCAGGGTCAATGGGAACAGGTGTCTGCCCGACAGAACAAACGCAAATGGAGCAAGTGGGCTACATGAAGAAGTTCACCACCTACAGTGCACTTGCAGAATAGGTATGAGGCTCTGCAGGAGCAACAGGTCAGCAGAAAGGAGGAGGACTCAAAATAACTGCACCAAAGACAGGTTGCCTCAGAACAGCCATCAAAACCAACACTGAAAAGAAACCTCAAAAGGTCATTGTTATAGGAAACTCCCTACTGAAGGGAACAGAGGGCCCAATATGCAGACTGAACCCATTTCATAGAGAGCTCTGCTGCCTCCCTGGTGCCCAGGTAGGGGGCATTTTAGGTAAAATCCCCAACCTCATGAGTCCTGCAGACTACATCCCACTACTGATCTTTCAAGTGTGTGCAACAATGGGAATCTCATGATCAATTAAGAGAGATTTCAGGACCCTAGGGCAACTGCTAAGGGGATCAGGAGATCAAGTTGTGTTCTTCTATCCCTCTAACATCAGCAATGGACAAGGAAACATTTAGGAAGAGCCAGCAGCTCAATTCATGGCTCCAGAACTGGTGTCACCAACAGGGGTTTGGATTCTACAATCACGGCTCCATTTAACAAGGCACTGGAGCTCCAAACAACCAGTGGGATGCATTGTCCCAGGGGGAAAGGGATCCTGGGGCAGGGATTGTCAGGGCTCATTGATAGGGCTTTAAACTGGGTTTGAAGGGGGAAGGGGTGAAGAGTCTCCTGCTGGCTGGTGACAAACACTGGGTCAGCTCACCAGCAGCAAAGAGATTGAGAGCCAATGAGGGCCCTCAACTTGCCCCGGAACAAGCCAGGGATGATGAACCAGGGCAGTCTGGGGAAATCATAGAAC
>VXBP01006635.1:1004-17644 GCA_013400115.1 Rhinopomastus cyanomelas | reverse complement strand
AGGTGACCTTATTGTGGCCTTCCAGTATCTGAAGGGGGACTACAAAAAGGCTGGGGAGGGGCTTTTTAGGATGTCAGGTAGCGACAGGACTAGGGGGAATGGAGCAAAGCTGGAGATGGGTAGATTTAGAGTGGATGTGAGGAGGAAGTTCTTCACCATGAGAGTGGTGAGAACATGGAATGGGTTTCCCAGGGAGGTGGTGGAGGCCCCATCCTTGGAGGTGTTTAAGGCCAGGCTGGATGAGGCTTTAGCCAGCCAGATCTGGGGTGGGGTGTCCCTGCCCATGGTAGGGGAGTTGGAACTGAATGATCCTGTGGTACCTTCCAATCCTGACTCATTCTGTGATTCTATAACTTCTTCCCAGTGAGGGTGACGGGGCGCTGGACGGGGCTCCCCAAGGGGTTTGTGCAGTCTCCTTCTCTAGCGACATTGAAAACCTGCCTGGACATGGTGTAGGTGATTCTGCTGTGGTCGAGGTGTTGGACTGGATGATCTTTCAAGGTCACTTCCAATACATAATGTTCTGTGATTCTGTGATTCCTGGTCCAATGGGGCTCTGGGCAACCCAGTGTGGTAAGAGGTATCCCTGCCAAAGGTAGGAGGGTTGGAGCTAGATGATCTCTGAAGTCCCTTCCAAACAAAACGATTCTGTGATCTATGAAATATGTTTCTAATTTTCCTGAAATTTTTAAGCTAGGTCAGGAATCAGTTCTTCGCAGTGAGAAGAAAACTTTAATTATTAATACATTATACACTCTCTTTGAATCATCGGAACTACATTGATGTCCTTATTTTTCATTTCCGTGCAGCTGCTACTACAGACTGACCTAATTCTACCCAGATACCCCAGTATTCACTATTTATTTCCTGCTGGAACACATCTTATGGACTTAGGAAGGATTTTCCCATGAAGAGGAGAAGCGCTTTTGATGTTTTCTGTGACCAGTGCTACTGACGTGACATTTGGGCTGAGCTCTTAGTTAAATTATATCAGGCAGTGAAGGTAATAAATCATAGTAGTTATAAATCAGTAAAAGTCCGTGGAAGTTAGAACAAACCACATTATTCTTAGTCCAAAAACCAGGATTTTAAAAAAACCACAGCAGCCTAGAAAACAGACAGAGTTAAAAAAGTCTCGTGATCTTTGAAGAGCTGTCTGTAGGAACAGACAAGAAAGGAAAATGTGGATGGGCAGGAAAACAGCAATGTGCAAACCTTTCTAATGACCCAAAGAAAATCTTTCATGCTACTGGAACTCAAACTCCTGCCTCCCAATTCCAAATCTTGTACCTCACATGCTGGAGCTATGCATCTCCCATCTACAGGACTGTGACCAGTGTGGCAACGTGATCTGTTAAAAAAAAAAAGTCATACAGAGTCCTCAGCATCTTAACAAATCCTTTTCATCTGAAATCATCTTCTTGCCTGGAAGCAGTGGGTCACAGCAGAGCTATGAATGCGTGCCCTGCTATTTCAACTGTTAATCAGCCTTCACTCCCTGTACTGGAACCATACTGAGGGTTACACACAAGGGGGACTGCTGGAAGAGCTTGAATTGACACTGCTCTTCATCAGCACATGTTAAGGCTTTTCCCAGGCTCTCTCTAGCTCCCTGGAACACAGGGAATCACCAGCTATGTAAAGTCAAGTACTTGTGGGGGTGATGCGTATGATGTAACCCATCATAAGTGCTGGTACAGAGAACCAGTGTGCTCCAAGGCAGGCAGCCAAGTACCATTGCCAGGAGCTCACAGCTCCTCATGTGAGGATCCATCTGAGTAACTAAGTAGTATTTATCATGAAAGTGAGGCTATGTCTGTACTAACAAATTAGTATTCCAGACACAATTCTCTAGCAATTGCATTGATATTAATTCTTTTACTCCTCAAATTAGGGCTCCTGTGTCGAAACTTTATTTCCATTCACTGGCATAAGCATAGGCTGGATGAGTAAATGAGGCTGAATGTGCCAAACTTGTCAGTTAGTTGGATTTTGAAGTAATTCTGAAAAATTTCTCAAAGAATTATTTGCGTTTGAGGGAAAGGATATGGCAGAGCATCACATGAATTCTTCCTTGCATGCGTGAACATGACTGGCCAGATAGAGCGGTTTAACTTGGGGACTTTTGTTACAAAGGTGCCACTTGCTCACAGCCTTAAGGCATGTTCAAAGCCAGAGACTAGAATTGCAGACATGAGTCTGTGGGTATAGCTAAGCACAAAGGAGTTGACCCTTTTCTTTCCCCAGCAGTGCACAAAAAATGATTCTTAAATATCAGGAAGACTTTCTAAATATCACTTGGTTTTTATGCCATCAAACCATTCCAGAATCTTTTCTTAGATGACACAAGAGATGGCAAGACTTTTCTAGGGAGCCACTTGAAAAAAATTAGTTTGCCAGCAACTTCAGCTCTGTGAAAGGAGTACTATAATTTGTCCTGGAACCCACACATTTCTTAGATTTAATTTGCCCTCAGGAAATAAAGGACTGTTATCAAATTAGTTGAAGGATTCTGGTTTATATCTCACGAAGATGGGTTCTTAACAATTCAGCCATGGGAGGTCTCATTTTATCAAACACTGGTCTAGATGGAAATGGTACTGATTCCAGCCATGTTCTTACTTCTGGACTAGAAAAATTCAGGTTATAAATTACTGGGGAGTATCTTCAGGAAAAAGAAAAAAAAAAGAAAAAAGAGAAAGTTACAACAATAAAGAAAATATAACTACATTTTAGAGTTATTTTAAATCATTAAAAAAGAGTTTTGTTCCCCCCGATACTTCATTTCCAGAAAGACACCAGAGTTCTGTTAACAGTCACATTTTCAACATAAACCAGATAAGTCTAGGCACTAGAAGGGTATATTGAGATTTACTCCCCCTCTTCTCAGCTTCCCTAAAGCAACAGCCTACAGTCTGAAAAATGAGCACAGTTGCATGGTTGCAAGTCAGAGGTTTACATTATCTAGAGTGAATAAAAAAATAACATTTCCGTGTTTTAATTTCATGAGTTATTATTTGTAGGAAAGGTATTTTGTTTTCCATTTCCTTTTAAAATAAAAAAAAAAAAAGTTATGATATATGTTAGGATACAGGCTTAAAGACAGATCTCACCTAAAGTGTCTATGACAAAAATTATTCCAACTGTCATCAGGGCCAGAGCATGTGTCCAAGTGCTGGAACTTGAATATCCACAATATAATGTTGTTAAAATTGCTCTTGGCCTGTTTTTATCAAATAATTCCTCTGCCAAACAATTTCTGGGAATAGTTTAGGAGATAGCATGCACAAAAGAATATTCCAAATAAAGTCGATGAATAAAGAATCTTCCTGTCTTGGAGACAGCTTAGTAATAGGGATGTAACCAAATGGGAGAGTTCTCTGCAGGACTGGAAATTGAAACTGAGTTTGCAACTTTTTAACACAGATATAACTCAACAATCTTTAGAATACATTACCAATACAGAATTATTTTTAAGCATTCAGCCTTACCTTCCATTTCTACTGACACACAGAACAAATAGCTTTCGGTTCCCCTGTGAACACGTGAGCGGTATCTGATAACAGCAGTTAAAATAATTGACAGTTAAGACGATGGACTGTGTATCACCTGAAAAAAAGTATCACCTGATGCTTAGGGTCTAACATCATAATTAAGCTGATGTCACTTAAATATAACAAAAATCCAATCTGTTACCTGTTATGGCCAGTACACAAGGCAAGTTTCCTCACAGTAGCTGGTATAGCCTGTATTTTGGATTTATGCTGGAAGCAGCGTTGATAATACAGAAATGTGTTTGGTATTGATAATCAGTGCTCACACACAGCCGAGACTTTCTCTGCTTCTCACACCACCCACCAGTGAGCAGTCTGGGGATGCACAAGAGGTAAAAGGGAGGGGAGACAGCTGGAATAGCTGACCCAAACTGACCAAAGGGGTATTCCATGCTGTATGATGTCATGCTCAGCAATAAATATCTGGGAGAAGAAGGAAGGGTGGGCATTCTAAATGATGGCATTTGCCTTCTCACTGAACCGTTATGTGTGATGGAGTCCTGCGTTCCTGGAATTGGCTGCCTGCCTGCCTGCTGATGGGAAGCAAAGAATGTTCCTTGTTTTCTGTAGCTTGTGTGTTCGGCTTTTACTCTACCTGCTAAACTCTCTTTATCTCCGCTCATGAGTTTTCTCAATTCCCAGTTCCCTCCCCATCCCATCACGGAGCGATGGTGGTTTTCACTGGGTGCTGATTAGCTGCCAGTTGGGGTTAAACCATGACATCCTGTGGAAATTGTATTTCAAAAAGAAGACTCCAGTAGTAGCACATCTGCTAGTATGTGCTAAATAATTTGCTTTCTCTACTGTCTGGTGATGGTCTATTTTTACATAACTGATTTCCTAGGCTTCCTAGTGAGAGTTTTGTGCTTTCTGTTGTTCATTACTTTTTGTTAATAGACTGGAACTCCCATGATTGTCTCCATTTGAGAAAAATGAAACATAAAAATGAGATTCTTCTTCATCCTACACACAAAGTTTATTTCCCCTGAGCACAAAAGAATACAATGATACTTTCCACAAATAATATGCCAGCTTCTAGTGATTCTTGAGGCAGAGTATTTGATCCAATAGCACACTGGGTTTTGTTCCATAATTTTGCAATTTAATACTGTCTGTATTTTTAACATGCATTGCCTGCTCTGAGAAGAATTTCCAAAATTTGGCTACTTATTTTGTGAAAATATACTGTCTTTTCTTTGGCTCAGGTTCTTTGTGAAGATCATTAATGAATAAACATTGTTTTTAATGCAGGAATTGCTACCTGGCTACAACAATCTGAAAGAGAAAAGTTATGCTTTGTGGTCAATGGAGTGATGATGCCATGGCATTATTGTGTTTGCGACACTAATACTCATAAAAATAAATCAGTTTTACTTCAGCAGTTATCATATTTAGTATAAAAATCAGATTACATTCCTAATCAGAAGAGTTCTTCCAGACCAGAAAAAATTAATTGCATTTGGTGACATTCCTTAGTTATTAAACTGTTCAAATGAACCCAACATACAAACCTAGGAAGGAGGAGTGTTCTTGTTAAAGGGCCATCTTGATTTTAGATGTTACTTTAGAAAATAAAGGAATGGAATATCAACATCATACCCATGAGGTAAAAATGAAAACTCTTAACTTTGCTTAAAATAGACCACTTTGTAGCAGACTTTCCCCCTATGTTAACAGGAAAGCTTGGCTAAAGAGGCAAAGCAAATAGGGGTCCACTGAACCTACACAGTTCAGTGCTGGGACAACATGACATAAATCACTAAGATTTAGCTCGTCCTTAAACTATCATTTTTGGTAGGGACCTGCTTTGAATTATGCTGGGAAGCACATAATATTATTAGCTACCATTAGATAAAAGAAGTTGGTATAGTAACTGCTTCAAAGTCTCTGTCAGACATCTAAGACTTGCCAAAGAAGGCTGAAATGAATGGTCTGAGGGATTACAGGAGCTCCTGTGGAGGTTAAATTTTGAACAAAGAGATAGAATGTATTAATATCTGAAAACATGGGTACTATTCATGATTTTACTCATCACTCTTTTTTTGTAGTTCTGAGGTTTTTTTGGCACATATGCTGATCAAATCACAGTGAGCATTTGGTGCTTACTATTTTAAGACCAAACTCTGTATTTAACAGTACACATGGCAGACTATATCCTTGCTGGGTAATATTAAAGTAGAATGTTTAAATATATTTAAATTGTAAAGAACAATTTTGACATCAGAGAAAAAAAAGGCTTAATATCCCTAGGAACCTCACATCAGCTCCCCACCCAAAAAAAAAAAAAAAGAACTAACCGAAAGGCATCAGCAAAAAAATCAGAACACTTTAGAAGCTGTGATATGACTACACAGAAATACAGGATAACAGGCTCTAAACCATTGTCCTGGAGGACATTAATCCTAGGCAACATGTTTTTCAACTTTGAAATATTTTTTGGCTGTGTTAATTTAAAACACTCTTCTAATCCTCTGTTACTAAGATCATTTCTACCTTCAGTATGGTCACATAACCTCCTTCCTCCACTGAACTGTGATGATTTTATGCTCCTTGGCTTCTTCATTCAGACTCCTCCAGCAGCCACACTGTGCCCTTCCTTTTAAAACCCTTGTGGAGACAAATTTCAATTACAGATAAGCTCAGGACATGGATTTCTGACCAAGGTCTTGGTGGGATAGCTGCTGGGTGGGCACCGGTGGGACAGTGCTCCAGTCTTGTTGAAGACCACAAGGCCTCCCATCTTCCTAGGGTGAAATCGGAGCACTCAGCATGCTCGTTGAAACATCTGTACATAATGCACGCAGCATGGAGGAATAAGCAGGAGGAGTTAGAAATCTGTGTCCTGTTGGGTAATTATGATCTGGTGGCAATTACAGACACATAGTGGGACTGCTCACATGACTTGAATGTGGTCATGGATGGCTATGTTCTCTTCAGGAGGGACAGGTCAGCAAGCCTGGGTGGAGGAGTTGCTCTCTATGTGAGAGAGCAACTGGAATGTATTGAGTTCTGTCCGGGGGCAGATGATGAGAGAGTTGAGAGTTTGTAGGTGAGGATTAAGGGGCAGGCTGGCATGGGTGACTCTACTGTGGGTGTCTGTTACAAGCCACCAGATCAGAGTGAGGAAGTTGATGAGGTCTTCTACAGGCAGCTGACAGCAGCCTCACACCCACAGGCCCTGGTTTTCATAGGGGATTTTAACTACCCTGATATTTGCTTGAAGACCTACTCAGCCAGCCACCCACAGTCCAGGAGGTACCTTCAGTGAAGTGGTGACAATTTCCTGATGGAAATGGTGAAGGAGCCCACTAGGAGAGGAACGCTGCAAGCAAATAGAAGCGGCCCCCCTGCTGAGGCAGCACTGTCCCGCCACTGCACCGCGGCCTCAGACTGGAGAAGCCGCGGATACCATCACACACCAAACCCGAAGCGGCCACCCTCTGCAGCAGCGTGGTCCCACCGCAGTAGAGTAGAGGGGGAGAAGAATATCTCTCTTGATCTGATAACCAACCCAATTCTGATCCACCCCAAGATGCTGTTGGACCTCTTGGCCACACGAGCACATTGTGGTCACCAGGACTCCCACGTCCCTTTATCGTACACTGCTCTCCAACAGTGTAATCCTATCCTGGTATCTGGGGTTGTTCTTGCCCAGATGCAAGACTCTACTCTTGCCCTTGTTATAGTTCATTACAGCTCTCCAGTCTGTCCAGGTCCCACTGAATGGCAGCACAGCCTGCTGGGGCCTCTCCTCCCAGCTTTGTATTATCATCAGACTTACTGACAGTGCACTCTAATCCCTCATCCAAGTCATTAATAAATAAATTGAACAGGACTGGTTCCAGTACCAACCCATGGGGGACTCCACTGGACACATGCCTCCAACTAGACTCTGTCCCATAGACTGCTATCTCATGGGATTTCCTCTAGCAATTGCTGAAAGAGAACAAATTTGCCCTCCTGAAGTCCAGGATTGTGATTCTGTTAGGTATTCTGTTCCTGCCATATGAGATCCTGCACTTCGCCATCTCATGGTCACTGTAACCAAGGCTGCCCTCAAACCTCACTGCTTCAACTACACCCTCCTTGTTCGTGAGTACAAGATCCAGCAACGTTCCACTCCTAGGCTTTCTGTTCCAATATGTGCACCTCAGACCTGTGGGCTACCCTTTTTTATAGTTTGTTTAAGTTCTTCTTCCTGGATCACCCAAGAAGTCGGTAATCCCAACTCCCAGCCACAAAATAGCAAATCAAATCTAACTTGGTCAGGGGTGTGCTCACAATTTGGACATCCTGCTAATATAGTCCCACTGTAACAATTATACAAAATGCTGCATTTATCACACCTTATCTTAACCCAGGTCAAATGATGTTGAAATGGATGTGTCAAACACGGGACTTGAGTACGTCTCTGAACACAGAACTCACTGTCCCCTGAATATAAATCACACACAAATGCTAGGCATTTACCAAAGGTTACATACAATCCCGAGCCACCCCTCTTCAGTGGAATTTGTCCACCACAGGGAGGTTATAAGGTCTTTCTGAGTACCTCACCGGACGGAATTTGAAACACCTATAAATTATTTGTTCTGCCTTACTGTTTTCTATATTTCACTCAATCATCAATCATATCCCTGCCTTTTGCTTCATCTGTCTCCGGCCAACCTCCTCGCAGAGATACGGAACCATGAATCGAGACTCCTCACTCACTTCGTAACCAGGTTACGTCTCACACACACTGAATTTGCACAAATCAGCAAACAGATTGCTCCCCTTCCAATCACATACACCCAAACTGACATATGCAATTACTATTCTACCCCCAAGAGGCACCTTAGCAGCAATTAGAATTGTAAACAAATAATTTTAACACCTTTACCTCAGAGCCACTGAGCCCTTATGGGCCACTGAATCTCCTCCCAGAGATACCCTCCTATACCATTTGGGGCCACTGAATCGTGCTGTGATGGGCCACTGAATCTCTTTTCCTCGGAGATCCCCTCCCAATCGTGCTCCAATGGGCCACTGAGTCTCCTCCTCAGAAAACCCTTCCCAATCATGCTTCGATTCCCTCCCTGTTCTACCTTACCCTGTTGGTTGACCCCCACGGGGACTCTGTTGTGCGCCAGACATCTCTGCACAACTTATCGATCTCCCCAACTGCAGTTACCTTTGAAATTACCTCTTCCGACCCTGTTGTGGGTCCTTGTCTGTTCCTGCAGTGAACATCTGGGGTGTGGAGGCCCTCCGAGAAGCTCCTGGGCCGTGGCTTAGGGCGTCCACCCTTCAGGTGGTCCTACAGCCGAACAGAGAGGTTAGTCCTGTCTGGGGTGCCAAAAACTGACATATGGAAAGGACCCAAGAACTCTGTTTGTAGTTTTTGAGGAGGTAATTTATTCGCTAGCGAGTGCATGGGGGCTCTCGCCACCACAGATGTGTGCACCGCTGGCCCCCAAAACCAAGATTATATGCCATAAAATAATACATATTCATTACATATTCCAACACGCCTATACATATGCATAACCTGTCCTCGCTTCCTATGTTAATTAGGTCTCCTCCTTCTTGAGCTTGCGCAGTTTCCTTTGGTGGTCGTCTTTTGGGGGTTGTGTCGCCATCTTGCGATGAAGTAACAGTCTTCCTCAGGGTTGAGCTTTTGCCCCTATCACTCCATGCATGCTCTGTCATTCTCTGTCCCTAGTCCAAACTGTACAGTTGGTCCCTGCCAGCATTTTAGCAATCAATTTCTTTTTCGACAGGGTGCACCTAGCCTCCCATCTCTCTACACAGTGCTAGTTGCTAAGCTTTATGGATTTTAACAATAACAGGTAGTTATTACATAATCCTAAGATAATGGTCACTCCATAGAATCATAGAATCATAGAATCATTAGGGATGGAAGGGGCCTTGAAAGATCATCTAGTCCAATCCGCCTGCAACAGCAGGATCACCTAAACCAAGTCACACAGGAACCTGTCCAGTCGGGTCTTGAACATCTCCAGAGAAGGAGACTCCACAACCCCCCTGGGCAGCCTGTTCCAGTGCTCCGTCACCCTCACCGTGAAGAAGTTCCTTCTCAGGTTGATGTGGAACCTCCTATGTTCCAGCTTACAACCATTGCCCCTTGTCCTATCACTACATGACACCGAGAACAGCCCAGTGCCATCGTCCTGACACCCACCCCTCAAATATTTGTAGACATTCATGAGGTCACCCCTCAGTCTCCTCTTCTCCAAGCTAAAGAGACCCAGCTCCCTCAACCTCTCCTCATAAGGGAGGTGTTCCACCTCTCTTATCATCTTTGTTGCCCTACGCTGAACTCTCTCCAGCAGCTCCACATCCCTCTTGAACTGAGGAGCCCAGAACTGGACACAATACTCCAGGTGTGGTCTCACCAGGGCAGAGTAGAGGGGGAGAAGAACCTCTCTTGATCTGCTAACCACCCCTCTTCTAATCCACCCCAGGATGCTGTTGGCCCTCTTGGCCACAAGAGCACATTGCTGGCTCATAGTCATCTTGTTGTCCACCAGGACCCCCAAGTCCCTTTCCCCTACACTACACTCCAACTGGTCAGTCCCCAGCCTATACTGGTACCTAGGTTTGTTCTTGCCCAGATGTAAGACTCTGCACTTACTCTTGTTATAGCTCATTAGATTTTTCTCAGCCCAGCTCTCCAGCCTGTCCAGATCTCGCTGAATGGCAGCACAGTCTGCTGGGGTGTCGGCGACACCACCCAGCTTTGTGTCATCAGCAAACTTGCTGACAGTGCATGCCAATCCCTCATCCAAGTCATCAATGAACTCCATCAATGAACTCCATCAATAGTCAATGCTCACTCCATCACCATGTTTAAACCTGCCGTGGTTTCCACCCAGCCACATCCCTTCTTGGCTTCACCTGTGAGAGATTCCAACTTCTATTGGATCCCTCCTTCCTCCTTGGAGATTACCTAGTTCAGCAAACCTCCTGACCACCTCAAAAACCTGAAGAAATAGCAATGTTTGGGAATCAGCACCAGCTCTCTTGCTCTCAGATTCGTTCTCGTAAAAGAAAGAAAGTACTTAATATTTAACATTCTGTTTATTTTCCATTCAGCTCACGCTAAGCTGCATTTAATACTACTATCATTAAATTTTCCCTGAATGTCACTACTTTCTAGAACTAAGCCTAAAAGAGACTCTGTTCTCATGACTACAGTCACATCATGAATAACTGATATTTTCCCTCTTCAAAGTAGAAAATCCGATAAAGCAAGGAATATATTTTATTATATATACAAATATATATACAAATAACAAAAATATATACAAATAACACAGGAATGATCTCTTTAAGAAGACAGTAGAGATATTTATTTTTCACTGAAAACTGATCATACGACAGATTCCAAGCATTTCCTTGTAACTTATGTTTTTCCAGACTGATTTTGATTTAAATGGATGCTGCTTTCCTCATTATTATTTCTTTGCACTTTATCTCACTGCTGGTGCACAGTTTTAGACTATGTTCTTTGCTTCTATTTCTGCTTTTCCCAAAGGGTACTTTGGGACACATCGTTTGCCTGTGATGAGATGAGATTTTATTGCTACGGTGTTGGGTTGCTTTGTAGTAATCTCAAAATGTTTTTACACTCCTTGCTAGCATTTGCACCCCTACATTGCTCTCAGTGGCAAACTACAAAGAGCAAAGGAAGTTTCCAGAGGGTTAGGAGTTTGACTTCCATTACTCCATCTTTTGTCTGACTTTGATTTAAAGGAAGGTGCTAGCAATGGTTGCAGGCTGGACATCAAGGTTTTATGGGCAAACTTAAATTCAAGGACTGAGTGTGATTTTCAGCATTGTGTAAGCTGTCTGAAATTCAGATACCTTGGCAGTTAATTCTGCTAAGTGAATTCACCAATTTAAAGCACATTATTTAGGAACCCTTTAGGAGTGCATTTGCTTACAAATATGTAGACTTTAACTTCCTTGGAGCACCTCGAAACTGGAAGCAAGATTTGAAGATATTTCAGCCATCAAACATCATTGGATCAGTGAGATCTACATCTACTGTTCTGTTGTTTTACAAGAATGTCAGTACAGCTCAGTGGACAATCATTTTCAGCTAGAGAATTAGTGTTCTAATCTCATTTATCTGTTTTCACCACCTGCATGAAGATTCCAAAATGTCAAATGTAGAAACTCTGAATCATCTTCCTAGGGAATGTGGAAAAGATATTCTGAACATGATTCTAAGCCCTTTATTTGTACAGTGTTGTTGTAAGTACAATTAAACATGGAATGGGGGATTTTTGCATACTTTTAAATGGATTTAAAGGGACAGAGAATCAAATGGTGTATCAAAAATACTTTACTTCTAAACTGGCAAAAATGTAGCCCTTTAAAAAGGCTTATTTGTTGATTCAGTCAAGCCTTCTTCATAGATAATATTTTATTGATAACATCAAGGAGGAAAAGGATTCTCATTCATAAGTTGGCAGGGCTGTTGTAGTTTGAAAATTACCAGAATTTTCAAATGTGCAGATTTGTGCTTTCATGAAGAATAAAAAGTTATATTACTCTCAGAGGACCCCTCCGCCCAGTTACCTGTCCTGGGGGAGGTGACACTGTCCCAAGTCCTGCCCCAAAAGGGTGTACCTCGGTCATCCCATAAAAGAAGACCGAGCTCTTTGTTTGCACTCTTGGGCTGAGGGCTTCAAGCCCAGCACCCCTCCCCGCCAACCTTCCTGTAGGGAAAGCCAACTTCCAGCAGCTCCCTCCACCGTTTTCGCCATCGCGAATGGGAGGGAGGGGGCTTGCCGGGTCCGCTCCTCTCCTGTAAATGGCAGGGTGAAGGATGATGGCCTCACGTGGTGCCACCCCCACACCAGCACCAGCCATGACTTGCTGCGGCTTCCAGCAGCTCCCTGAGGACCCCAGTCCCATCGCCGTGGCCCCGCTGTGTGGGGAGGAGATGTGCTGCTCTGCGCGGCTCTCCCTGCCCCGGCCCAGCCACTGCATGATCCTGGCCACGGACTGGAGAAGCAAGACTGTGGTGCAGATTTACCATCACCACCTCTCATGGAGCAGCCCTTCAGCATTGTGGTGAGCTGGGGTACTCTTCTTCCTCCTGGAGATGAGAGGGAAGGGAGGGGAGGCGTCCTGGAAAACCCTCTTAGCCATGTGCAGTGTTGGGGCCAGCCCTGCTGACACAGCCATGTGGTCAGTCTCCATCTTGGATCCCACACGTGGCCAGGGCCATGTGGCTGCTCGCCGCCCTTCTAGAGAGACTGATCAGCAGAAAGAGAAGCTGTCTGTCATTTCTGCAGCTGAGAAAGACTGGGGGTGCTTAAGTATTGGGGGATAACTCCTTCGTGCTTAGTTGAAGAAAGCAGAAGGACTTCAGAATCCTTAAATCTTCGGCATGAAAGACAGAGTCTGGGTTCTTTGTTTGAAACGCATGTCTCCTGCACCAAGGGATGCAGTTCAGGAGCTGAGGAATCAGGCCATCATGAGAGCATTGAGCTGGAGATGCTACACTGAAGAATTAAAGAATTCACCAGTCTGCAAACATTTTGGGTCTTCTTGTACCACAGATGGGGGTGATACATGAATAATATAGAGGGTGGTGGTACTCATCTCTACTTGACTGATGTGGTTTTTCCCCCCCCCCGATCTCTAACGTGAAAGAAGACCCAAGGACCAAATATGATAGTGACCTCACGTATTTTTCTCAGAATGTGTGATGGCATTTGTGACACAGTTTCTAGTTTGTGTGCACTGACTTGCGTAATCTTTTCTTCCTTTCTGTATACAGTTATAGAGTTAATAAACCTTTTTCCAGTTTCCCTAAGCTATCCATTGTCTGGTAAATTTACCTGAGATGGCAATTGAGACCTCACTGCTTTGTTTTCTTTTCCTTTACCTTAAATTGTGGTAAGACAATTGTGGGAAGACACAAGAGAAGGATGTTACTCTCTATGTCAGTGACCAGCTGGAGTTCATAGATCTCCACCTGGAGGTGGATGAGGAAACAACTGAGAGTTTATGAGTCAGGGTAAAAGAAAGAGCAGTTAACTCTATTGTGGAGGTCTGCTACAGGCCACCAGACCAGACAGACCAAGTGGAAGACATCCTTTATAGACAGATAAGAGCAGCTTCACATTCACAATCCAGAGACCTCATGGGGGACTTCAACCATCCCAACATCTCTTGGAGGGACAATACAGCAGGGTGCAAGTAATTCAGGAGATTCCTGGAGTGTACTGATGATGACGACTTCCTCCTCCAAGTAGTAGAAAAGCCAAAGAAGAGAGGTGCTATGCTGGATCTTCTCCTCATCAACATTTTCCATATCCCCTATGATAACTAACTTCTCAAATATTCACGTTTCATATCCACATGCAATCTGTTTTTCAAACTGTGGACTATGTAAGTCACTGAACTAATCCCAGATCTAGAAACTGGAGAAGCAGCAGGGATGGGCAGAAAATAACTAAACATTCGTCTCATTAAAACAATCATATTTCTTATCGCGTGCATTTCTCAGACAGCATGTGTCTGAGCAACTTTTCGCTGTAGTTGCATATTCCTGTGTGCAGTGTTTAGTCACATGGCTTCTAGGCTACCATCTCACCTTGGAGCCCAGCTTTCAGATTCCAGCAGCACAGGAAATTATTCATCCCACAATGTTTTATAGCTCATTGAATCCTTGTTGCCACTATGTTGCAGTTTGAGCACTGCTAGAACCCCTAGAAGTGCTTTCATGAGGAAGAAAAGTTTTGTTGTGTTCTGGGGGACCTACTCCGGTTGCACAGGTCACAGGACCTCCCCCCCCCGGAAGGGTCTGTCTTGTGACCTGCCCCGAAGGGTGGGCTGGGGGAGCCTATAAAAAACTGGAGTAGAGTCTTTGTTTGGGGCTTCTCGCGCCTCTTTTCACGGGCGGTGAATAACCACAGTCCATTTGTAAGACAAATTTTTGATCATTTAATCCCCTGTTACAGTATGAGAAATAATTAACCTCTCTTTTGGAGGTAGTTTGAGAAAGAAGTAATAAGTTATTCTATAAATTATGTGTATTCAAAATTACTTTTGGAATAAAGTCCTTAACCTTTCCAAGAAACACCAGTTCACATAATTTTTATATTTAGAAATAATTATACAGTTTCATATATGTAAGTAAAAAGAAAAAGCAATTATTTCTACAATAGATCTAATTACAAGAATGTTTTATGGAAAATGGAAATGTCAACCTTTAATTAAGATCATGCTGGACTCAAATTTCAAAATGGATGTTTAATCAAAAATAAATATTCCTTTAATGCAGTGTGTAATGCAGTTATAGTAAGAAATTATCACCTAAACAGGAAAGAGAAAGAGGTTCATGCATTTTATAAGATTGATTCATTATTGTTTTTTTCAATATTTTTGCTGCAAAAAAAACACTACATAGATTAAATGATCACATAGGAAAGTGTCTTCTTGTTCAGTTCTATTTTAATTTCAAAGAACTATTTTCCAGTTGTCCAGACAGAACACACCAGAAAAAGCCTTCGATAATCCATATCTTGGGTTGGTTACCTGTCTCAGTGTTCTGGGCCACCTAGCGCTAATAGTATTTTTTAAAAAATGAATGAGAAAGTCCCGTGTTCATCCAACCACATAGCAGGCATGTAATTGGAGAACACATTACTCACATTTTCTGTAATTCTCTAATCCTCACATGAAATTGCAATCAGAAGAGTGATACAGCATGCAGGAATCATCCCCAACCTGTATCCTTTTGTGAATGCAGCCTGCTAATGCAAGGTGAACTGTGGACTAAACCTTCCACCACTGATCTTAGAACAAATACACTCAAGTGGTGAACTTGGTACAGGGTTATTGGTTGAACTTGATGATCTGAAGGGTCTTTTCCAACCTGAATGATTCTATGATGTCTGGGCTTTTCTTACTTGTTTCCTTTACAAAATTCTATAATTTGGTAATAACAGACACGGAGCTGCAGAGAACACCTGCTGTTTGATGTGCAAGGGTTGTTACATGAAAAGCAAAGCAGGGATGCATATTTGTGAGGTTGTTCTCCAACGGTTGATGCCGTAGACACCTAGGGGACATTGCAGAACAGTAGGCAGGAATATTAACATGCTCAGGAGAGATGACTGAATTTTAGATGCCTACCCACAGAGTGAGAAAACAGAGAAGTATCCAAACCTGACTTTAAAAATTCTGAAGCTGCCAGTTAAGAAAATGAGCCTGTTTGTATTACCTCTTCACTGGGAATTTAACTTTCCTTGTTTTGTTTTCGTGCAAGGGACTGGGCCACAGAAAGAAGGGCAGGGACTGGATGACTTTTCTTGTCCTTAGCAAGGAGGGAGGGAGTGTTTTGGCAAGTATGGTGAAGACAGGTTTGAGGATCATATTTTAAACTTATTTTTATATAGTTGAGTGGTAAGAGTCAGCTGTGGTAGGTTCACAAGGGCTAACTATAGACTGAAGCTTTTACTCTTTAAATTAGGTTAAAATCACAGAGAAAGGGAAAATAAAAATAAACCCACCCCACTACCCCGCTCCAAACTAAAGACCTGTGATTTTCACTCCAGGTTTGTTTATTGCTGTAGTCATAGAATCAAAGAATCATTAGGGATTGGAAGAGACTTTGAAAGATCATCTAGTCCAATCCCCCTGCCACAGCAGGATCACCTAGACCAAGTCATAGAATCAGTCAGGGATAGAAGGGACCACAGGATCATCCAGTTCCAACTCCCCTGCCATGGGCAGGGACACCCCCCCTAGATCTGACTGGCTAAAGCCTCATCCAGCCTGACCTTAAACACCTCCAAGGATGGGGCCTCCACCACCTCCCTGGGAAACCCATTCCATGTTCTCACCACTCTCATGGTGAAGAACTTCCTCCTCACATCCACTCTAAATCTACCCATCTCCAGCTTTGCTCCATTCCCCCTAGTCCTGTCGCTACCTGACATCCTAAAAAGCCCCTCCCCAGCCTTTTTGTAGGCCCCCTTCAGATACTGGAAGGCCACAACAAGGTCACCTGGGAGCCTCCTCTTCTCCAGACTGAACAGCCCCAACTCTCTCAGTCTG
>VXBP01006634.1:30367-42140 GCA_013400115.1 Rhinopomastus cyanomelas | reverse complement strand
CCTTCTGTTCCCTTCAGAAAGGAGTCACCCACTACGACCACTCTTCTCTTCTTTTTTTGTACTAGAGGTTTTGAGTTTGTTTTTTGTAAGGATTCTCTTTAGGGATTCTCTGGTTAAGACAATGTCTTCAACCTTCTCATCCTGATCCCCAAAATCCAGTGGCCCGAACCTATTCTCCAAGGGCAGATGGAGAAGTGGCATCTGGAAAGGCACAGGGGGGCAGGAGATTGTTCTGTTTGCCCCACGGATGGGAACCTGTTCCCATTCCTCATCATCAGGGGGAACCCTACCTTCTTCCTTATGGGACAAAGCCTCAAGCTCTTCCAGTTCCTGGGCACCTTCTTCCTGGTGATGGGAAATACCAGGCTCCTCTGACTCCTGGGCAGCTCTAAGAGATGAGAGAGTGCTACACCCCCAATCTATCTCCTTTTGGCACTCACTAAAGCAACCCACTAATACCTTATGAGGAAAGGCTGAGTGAGCTGGGTGTCTTTAGCTTGGAAAAAAGGAGACTGAGAGGTGACTTCACTAATGTTTATAAATATGGAAAGGGAGGGTTGGTTTCCGGAGGATGGAGCCAGGCTGTGCTCACTGTCCAGTGACAGGAAAGGGCCAATGGGTGTAAGCTGGAATGTAGGAGGTTCCACATCAATATGAGCAAGAACCTCACAGTGAGGGTGGCAGAGCACTGGAACAAACCTGTCCACATGCACAGGTGCTAAGTAGTGTGTATCACTTTATCGGATCCAAACAATGTGAAATTCGCAACAGGAATGTCCTAAGTGAGCCCTGTAAATTGTGTTGGTTTTTTGTTTTGGTTCTTAGTATCAGGTGATGACCTGCTCTGTGTAGCAGCACTGGGGTAATGGGAAGAATACTGGAACTGTTGATAGTTTAGTCAGGATGGTGTGAGATTTGTAGAAAGGTGCCTTCCAACCCTAGCCATTCTGTGATTCTGGATCTCTCCACCAAATTCCCTGTCTTTCTAGCCTCTCAGTGTGACCTGTTGCCAAGTTCCTTACATTAAAAATACTTTAAAAATAAACTCCAAAAGAGAAGGCTTAAAGAACATCTAGTTCCAACCCCCCCTACATAGACAGGGACATGGTCACTAGATCAAATTACTCAGGGCCACGTCCAGCGTGGCCTTTAACATTGCCAGGGATGGAGCAGCCACGGCTTCTATGGGCAACCTGTTCCACCATCTTAACACCGTCACAGGAAAGAATTTGTTCCTAATGTCCAGCCTTTAATCTCCCCTCTTCAAGTCCTGCAACTCTTTTTCCCTTCTCTTGCTATGCACTTATGTCAAACTGTACCGCAGCTTTCTTGTAGCCCCTTTCAGCTCTTGGGAGGGTGCTAGGTCACCTGGGAGCCTCCTTCTCCAGGCTGGACAACCCCAGATTGCTTAGCCTGTCCTCATGACAGGGTAAATGTGAAACCTTGACTGTGGACACTTTCTCTGGAAAATAGCTCTGTTGAGAAGTGTGATTGCCTGCTACCAGCACTGCAGCCAGCTGCCCACCCAGGCTGTGGCTGCAGTCCACACCATTGCTTGTAGATTTCAAGGTACCAACACCACTGGGAAGTGAATTGATTTGGCCAATCCTGAGTTGACTTTTATTCTGATCTAGGCAGCTGATTGCTTGAACACTCTTTTTTAACATAATTTGCAAAAGCTGCTACAGCCTTAACCTGTGAGTTGTTACGCAAGCAACGGCAGAGTTTGGGAGAGCCACAGCAACACCAGTAGTGAATCAAGTGATCAAGGAGCAGATGTAATGGTGGTGTCAGCCCAAGGCTGGGAAGAGGACAGTGAATTCTGAATATTTTAACTGGCTTTGGTTTCTGACTGTTACATGGATTTGCAAGGTTGCAATCACTGCTGTTACAAAGAACATGATCACAGAATCACAGAATTATTGAGGGTGGAGAAGACCTCTAGGATCAGTAAGCCTAGCCTATGACCTAACATCACCACATCGGCCAGACCAGGGCACTAAGTGCCACATCCATTCTGTCTTTAAACACCTCTAGAGATGGAACTCCACCACCTCCCTGGGCAGTCCCCTCCTATGTCTGTGATACCATGTCGGTGTCTGTGCAGCGTTTTGAACACAGAGGACAATGTATACACCTGTTTCTCCCTCAGTTTACAGGAGCCTATGAAACCACTGGAGAAAGAAATTGTCAGTCTACCGATGGCACAGATCATGATTTCTGTTATTAATACTGTTTCGCTGAAGCAGGACCATGTGCTGTGATTTTATTCAGTAGCAGCACTAGTTCTGTTGGAGATGACTTACGTGAGCAATGTCTTTTCTCCACCAGTGTTCATGCGTTGCCAACTAAGCCGATTACAAAAAGGACATGCAACAGATGAGTGGTTTCAACTCAGCTCCCATGTGCCATTAAAGGGTATTGAACCAGGATCTCTGCGTGTCCGCGCACGATATTCTATGGAGAAGATCATGCCAGAAGAGGAGTACAATGAGTTCAAAGAGGTACAAAGTTGTGTTACTTTCTTGATTTATCTGTCAAAACTCATTTATTGGTGGTTTTTGATAGGTTCCAATTACACTGTCTGACATGACTAATATTTATAGTGACACTGTCTGTGTAGGATCAGTCTTCCCAAAGCTGTTAAGCTTCTGAATATTTAAAAATGGTCTTTTTTTCTTTCAGCTTATACTCCAGAAAGAACTTCATGTAGTCTATGCCTTATCGCATGTTTGTGGACAGGATAGAACCCTGTTGGCTGGCATTTTATTGAAGATTTTTCTTCATGAGAAGCTCGAGTCCTTGTTGCTGCGAACACTAAATGACAGGGAAATAAGCATGGAAGGTACAGCAGTAAATTAGTTTACTGGACCTCTGAGCAAGTTGGGAGGGAAGTGCTCTGGCACATATTTCCTCCTTTAATTACAATCTGTATCAAAGTATGAACAGTGTATTTTCCCTCTTGTTTTTGTTGCCCTTTTCTCAGCTTCTTACTTTGCTGTCTCTTTCAGATGAAGCTACTACCTTGTTCCGTGCAACCACTTTAGCAAGTACACTCATGGAGCAGTATATGAAAGCCACAGCAACAAGCTTTGTCCACCATGCACTGAAAGACTCTATACTAAAGATAATGGAGAGCAAGCAGTCCTGTGAGGTGATACCTTGAACCATTTCTTTTAAACATTTTCAGTGGTGGACACTATAGTCTACTGTTTATTTTCCTTTAGGTTTGCATTAAACATAGTCGTGAACTTGGTCTAGTGCTAAACTTTGTTAAATAGTTATTGGTTCGCCTTGATGATCTCAAGTGTCTTTTCCAACAAAAATTATTCCAAATACTTCATTCAGAGACATTTATTAGGCACTCAGAACTAAAATATGTTCACATGAGTAATATGGAAACCAAATTCATTAAGAGACTCTGTTTCTCTAGATTTGAAAAATATTCATATTTGAAACATATTCATAGTGTAACATCTATTTTCACATATTTGTATTTAAAAATATTCAGTGTAACATCTGCTTCCAAAATGTGTTTTAAATTCATCCTCTGTAGCAATTGTAGGCTGTTCTGTAGCATTAACTGGATGTCCTAACTTGAATAACTTCTACAATACTTTGAGTTTAGTAGAAGTCAGTGTCTGAAGTTTTAATGTTAATTGTTACTGATCCTGAAACTGTATTTGAAATTGCCCTCTTAACTTGTGTGTGGAGAGGATAGATTTCAGAAATTTTAATTGTGACAGAGGTCAATACAGATGGCTGTCAGTGAGTATCTGAGCTGTGAAAAGCCTTGTGTATTAGAAGTTAAATCTGTAGCTGCTTTGCATTCCTTGAGTAGCTACTGAAACAGACTTGAGTTCTGTAAAGACCTGCAGAATATTTCATTTACTTCAAAGCATTAATTTTATAATACTATACACTGAGTGTCCATGTACTTAGTTAGGAGATGAAGCCTGATCTTCTTCTGTTCTGTTTTAGTTAAATCCCTCAAAGCTAGAAAAGAACGAAGATGTAAACACTAATTTGGCACATCTACTCAGTATCCTTTCAGAACTGGTGGAGAAAATATTCATGGCTGCGGAGATACTGCCACCGTAAGTCTGCAGATTTGCGTTCAGATCCGTATTGAGAAGCTGCTGTTCATGTGAATAATCGCACCTTAAAACTTATGTTCTTGCTGGTTCAGCTCCTGATGGTCAGTCATAAGACTGCTTTTAGCATTGCTGTGTGCACACAGAATATAGATGGGGGATAAAGACATTTCAAGGAATTAGTAGCACTTTTTGAAACAGCACCTGACTAGCACGTGTGCTTTTCCTTGAAGGAGGAGCTGCTAGACCCAAGAGGTCAGGAAAAGACAATAAATAGAAGTAATCAATTTTACGCTTGTGCATGTGGTAGAAGACATACGAACAAAGTTGCATACATGTACATGGACTACAAATTCTTTCTAGTCCTCCCGAGGTCAGGAAAAGACAATAAATAGAAGTAATCAATTTTACGCTTGTGCATGTGGTAGAAGACATACGAACAAAGTTGCATACATGTACATGGACTACAAATTCTTTCTAGTCCTCCCGAGGTCAGGAAAAGACAATAAATAGAAGTAATCAATTTTACGCTTGTGCATGTGGTAGAAGACATACGAACAAAGTTGCATACATGTACATGGACTACAAATTCTTTCTAGTCCTCCCGAGGTGGAATTATTGATAGCGTATTAAAAATACAGGCATGTAGTAAGAGAATGACACTATGCTACAGTTGCTCCTGTCTGTTGGGAAATGCAAAGCTCTTTTAGTTGCTTCTTTTTAATTGTTAAAAGAATTGTTTTTTATAGTTTGTATTCAAACCATCTAATAAAAGGTGGCTATTACTAACAGTTCTCTTCCATGGTGTCATTAGCTCTTAAAGCATAGAAAATGCTCAATTTTGAGATGGCAGAGTAGCACAGAAACTAAACTACTGTGTAAGTGCAGGTATGGTTAATTTAACCCTCCTTTTAAATATATGGTGCAGTTTCCGGTTGCCCTGCAGAGCTCCACAAATCTACTTTTTCACTTTTTTTTAATTAGAGAGGACTGTTGGCATGCTCGCCTCGCATCATTTGTAGAAATAAGTTACTTAGGAAGAAGAGTTTTCAAATGTTTAACTTCTTAAATTCTGAAAATTAAAATTGCCTTTTTAAAGGAACTACTGTTCAAGAAACAGGAAGCAGTTATGAGGCATATGAGGAATGGCGAGGGGTCTGGGGTGGTTTAGTCTGGAGGAGATCTAGGGGAGACAATATTGCTGCAGAAAGGAGGGGATGCGTCTGTTCTCCCTAGTGGCCAGTGATAGGATGAGGGGGAAATGGCCTTAAGCTGCTCCAGGCAGTTGAGTCACCATCCCTGGAGGTGTTTAAGAGAAGGGTAGATGTTTTGCTGGTGGACATGGGTTAGTGGTGATGATAGGGCTAAGAAGAGGCTGGACTTGATGATCTTAAAGGTCTCCAGCCAAAACTGCTCTGATTAATTTGATGTGCATCCCGATAATCACTGAATTGCTTTATAGAATTGTGTATTAATTAAGCTTTTTCCTTACCATTTGTAAATCGACTTTAAAAAGAATATTAACATATAAATTAACTCTTAGTAGATACAAAGCTTATGTCTGAATTATAAATGCAGACTTGGTAATAGGAGGCTTGTCCTGGCTCTTCCCCACCAGCTTTTTCAGTTGTCGGTTAATGGAATGCTTCCTGTTTTTTCAGGACACTGAGGTATATCTATGGGTGCCTGCAGAAGTCTGTTCAAAACAAGTGGCCAGCTAATACCACCATGAGAACCAGAGTAGTAAGGTAAGTTACTTGGCGTTTTGTTCCAAAAGTAACTCTCTTGGAGCCTTGTTAAAGACACACTTAGGTGTGCTTCTCTGTGTTCCATTCAGTGGCTTTAACAGGTTACAGCAGTGTTTCAGGTATTTATCGTGCTGATGTATGATGTCCCAGTTAAGGGCTGTAAGGTGAGGGGGATTCTTAACCAGGTTCTTAGAGCCTTGCCACATAGGACGATGTAGCATAGAGGTCGGTAAGGCTTAACTTAGTAGCTTTCTGCATTTTTAGTTTTAGTAGTTTTCTCTGTAAGAAAAGGCTGATTGTGGGTTGCTGGTACTGGTAACTGAGTCAACACTGTTGGTTTCCAAAACCGCGTAACTCTGTGCTGTCCCACTTTTGTTTAATTTCTCTGCTTCAGCCCCATAGTGTTGAAACATTCCAGACATCCTTTAAAGAAGTTGCAGGAGACCAGTAAACCTGGCCTCCCTGAACTCAGACCAGTCACAGACCCCCACTATAACTTCGTAAACGAGAGTAACATGAGTTATTCCTCTACTGGTGTCCATTGCCAGTGATGGCTTTAGACAATGAAGAAACATTTGGGCAATCAGAGACCAGGGGCAGCTCCTACATGAAGCTGATGTGGTCTGAGATTGATTTTTCCAGTTAAGGTGAACTGTTGAAACCATGTGGGAAGAACTTAACTGTAAAGTCATCCTGCAGCCAGAGCGCCTGTTCTTTCAGCTTTTATCACAGTTGAAGTCACAGCATGATGTTCCTCGTGAGCATTCTCATTGTGTCTATCTCAGAGATTCCATGTGGACTCAAATATTTGAAAGGCTACACATTTAACATTAATTATCTAGTTTTACTGATCAAAATACTTTTTTCTATTTCAGTGGCTTTGTTTTCCTTCGACTGATCTGTCCTGCCATCCTGAACCCAAGGATGTTTAATATCATCTCAGGTGACTGTACTGAACTAATACTTTATATAGTAGAAGTTATGACATTACTGTAGTGTCTAATATACAGTGTCTAATGTGCAGTGACAAAGTTACTGCCTCAAATTCGGTGGTATTGCTTGAATGAGCAAGATTTATAAAGTTGATCATGGAGTACATTTGTGCACCTAGAAGAGCACACCAGTCATTGCAGGTCTTTGACTTGCTAGGTACAGTCAGTCTCAAATAGAGTCTTAAAGAAGAGAGACAGGAGTGGCGCTTAGAGGGTGTGGATTGTGCAGACATGGTACTCCTGGCTGACATAAAGGCAGACATACAGAAGAGTTCTCATGGGTTCCCTAACTGAAAGTTCTCAAGTCTTACCCTGTCTTGTAGTGCAGCTCCAGGAGCTGAATTCAGTAGACCACCAGGGAAGGTTCCTGTGGCAGAGCTGACATTCCCCCAAAAGGCTCATAGGGGTGATGGGGGATGGTGGAGCACATCAGGGACCACGTCTGACACACTGTTCATGCGGGGCTTTCCTGCGATGCAGCTTTAATGGTGAGGTTATGGACTTACCCTTGTAAGTGACAGATGCCTTAAGCACCTGGAAGCATGCGGGCATTTCTAACTTCAATTCAGTATGAGGTAAGAGGGGAAATACTGGGGGCTGTTACCAGAGTTAAAATATTTGTGCTTGAATCACATAACATTAGGGTTGGAAGGGACCTTGAAAGATGATCTAGTTCAGTCCCCTCAGCACAGTACAATCGCATAGATCCAGTCACACAGGAACATATCCAGGTGGGTTTTAAACATCTCCAGAGAATGAGACTCCATAGCCCCCCGGGCAGCCCCTTTCAGTGCTCTGTCACCCTCACTGGGAAGAAGTTCCTTCTCATCTGGATGTGGAACCTCCTATGTTCCAGGTCACACCTGTTGCCTCTTGAGTTGCTTTGCTGTAAGAGTTTGAGTGACATACTTAATCTTTGTTTTCTGAGGAGTCTTTTCTTGACAAAGATCATCTCAGACTAGATATCACTTAGTTTGAACTTGCCATTGCTCTTCCCTCTTTCTTCTCTTTTGGTTTCTTAAATGAAACTCTGGTTTGGAAGCTGGAGAAAATCATAATCTGAATCAGCAAAGCTTTTTTGTCTTTGCTTATGAAAAGTTTTTATGAAACTGTTGCATGTTTTCTGTCATCTCTTTACACTGAAGAGGAAGTTCCTTTCTCATGCAGCAATCAATGGTCTGGTTCTCAGCTGCCCTTTCTTTAGGATGTTATCTTTGGCTGTTATGCGAGTTGGGTGCCACCTGACTTAGGTTATGCTGCCTCTGCAGGTGTCAAGTGACCTGTAACTTTGAGTAACTCCTTTTAAACCTGTCAGTCCTGCTTTTGCACATCCAGCTCCTACCCTGAACTGCTGCTAGGGTAAAGACTCTAGGTAGGGCTCTTAGAGCCACTCAGAAAGAGGGATGTCTTTCAGAGCAGAGCTCATCGCATACCTTTCTCCCATAAGAGGGGGGAAAAAACTATTCTGGAGACTGGGGTGAAGGCACAGCTCAGAGTCAGCAGCAGCTCTATAACCTCCACAGCTCTGACTGAAAAAAAATCGTTCTTTCAAAGGCTGAACCCTTTGCTTCGAGCACTTTCAAGGTGGTTTTTAAAGTAATTCACTTCCTCGGATTGCTTCTCCTAACTTGAAGTTCCAGTCGTGTTTGCCAGCAGCAGTTTGCTGCTCCCCTGGCTCACTGGTACTGACCACAGGTACCAGTTGTGTAGCTCAAGCTACACAAGAAAAATTAGAACTAACTTCAGTGGGGGAGAGGAAGAAAGGACAACAAAAGGTGCAGGTAGACAGTGAGGAGCAGACAGCATTCTGAGGAAGAATTACATTTAGGGCTTAACTAGGAACACCAGCGTCACTTGGGAACACTTCAGACCTGCCTTTCAACCAGTTAGTGCAGCTGGATAGAAAAACCATTCTGTAAGATCCTGCTGGGTAAAGGAGGTTTGGATGGACAGAGTGGTCAGTTAAATCTCACATGAAGTACAGTGAGCGACTATAACTTCATGGCAATACCAGCTACCACTGCATGTCATGTTTACTGTTTTCCTGATGGCAGTAACTTCAGGTGGGGCTTGTGAGAGCTAGTTTATGTGGGTATAAACAAGGTTTTAAATTCTAAAGGGTTTAAGTTCTACTTAAAACCCTCCTTTCACCAGAATTTTCATTTGTGAACTGGTTATTTCTTTGCCTTCTGTGCCTTATTTCTTTGCCACAGCTGTATTTTGTGTACTTGTTCTGTATGCAGCTACTACAGAAAATCAGATGTTCCTGCATCTTTATGGGCTCAACTAAAGCAACAAGCTTTGAGTGACATTGTCTACATGCAGCTCAGTGGCTGCTGTTCCATGGAAAAAATATGAATGTGGGAACAGCTTCACCTTCATGCAACTGCTGTTAGTTTAAATGGAATAGCCAGTTGACTCTGCTTTGTGTGTTCCTGCCAGATTCTCCTTCCCCCACTGCTGCAAGAACGCTGACGCTGGTCGCCAAGTCTGTGCAGAATTTAGCCAATCTGGTGGAATTTGGAGCTAAGGTTAGTACAGTTTTAGACACATACACCTTGGATCTGTGTTTCCACTACACTTGAATGTTCCTGCGTAGCAGATGTACAAGTTTGTTTCTGTTTCGTGTGTAAAGCCCAACACATGACCTGTCCTCATCAGCAAGGGATTCCTCATTAATGTACTCTGTTCTCTTTAATTTAGAGCTGAACAGGCTGTAGATCTGAACTACAGAGTCCAGTAAAATGGGGAAGAGGAACTAAAATCACTGACATCTAGAAACTCATGTAAATGACATAATGTGCTGGAGCAACTCTACTCTGGGGACAGGCTAAGGGAGTCAGAGCTGTTCATCCTGGAGAGAGCTCTAAGGGGATGTGATAGCAGCTTTGGATACCTGAAGGGGCTACAGGAAAGCTGAAGGGGGACTTTTTATGAGGGACTCTAGAGAAAAGATTTTAAGCTAAAAGAAGGGAGATGTAGATGAGATCTCAGGCAGAAGTTCCTCGCTCTGAGGGTGCTGACACACTGGAACAGGTTGCCCAGAGAGGTTGTGGCTGCTGCACCCATCCCTGGCAGTGAAGAAGATTTGGTTGGATGGGGCTCTGGGCAACCTGGTCTACAGAGAGAAGGGTTGAAACTGGATGATCTCTGACGACCCCTCCAACCTAAACCATTCTGTGATTCTGACATGGCACATCCAAGAAAGATTTTCACTCTGTTAGTAGGAACACCAGCAGTGGTCTGTTAAAATAACTGATGAACGAAGTGCCTTTGCAGCCGTAACTCCAGAATGCCCTGTGCTGGTGCCATGAGAACACAGACAAGCTCAGATTTCATGTGTTAGAGGACAGACCAGGCTGTTCCCAGCTTGGCAGAGATGATCCAGTTCTGAAACAGAAGAACAACTGCCAACTTCTTGCCCCACACACACTTCTACCCTGCCCTTGTATACTCCCTACATTGGTGTTTTCTGTGGAGGAGCACTTCAAAGCTCCCCTTGTACTCCCCAAAGTACTCACTTTTGTACTCCTAGACATAATTAATGTTGCAAATCAAGAGCATGTATGGTACTGAAAGCATCCCAGCTTCCAATAAGGTTGGTACTAGAACACCAGGAGAACACCTACCACAACTGGTCTGTCTCAGTTCTCAGGCCAAAGCGTGGCTGAAGAATAAATCTGTTGATCTAAGCATAATGGAAGTGACTTCAGGCAGAAGCAACTTGTAAATCTATTTCTATGACACACATGATGTGGAATTCAGGTCTTAATGAAAGAGTGAAGATGAGGGCATTTATTCATGTACTTGATGCAAATGCATGTCCGTATGTGCTTATAAGAGAAACTTAGTGATCTGGACAACAGGTCTGATGAGGAGAAGCTGGGGCTGTTCAGCCTAGAGAAGAGGAGGCTGAAGGAAGACCTCATTGGTGTCTACAGCTACCTGAAGGGAGGTTATAGTGAGATGTGAGGGGGTGGCTTCTTCTCCCTAAGGGCTAGCAACAGGACAAGAGGAAATGCGGTGAGGTTGCACCTGAGGAGGCTGATATGGGTTCTTAGGAAAAACTTCTTCCCGGAAAGAGTAGGGAGGCCTTGGAACAGGGTGCCCTGGGAAGGGGTGGAGGAATTAAACAAACAGACAGACAGGTTGTTTCAGGAGATGGTTTAGTGGTTGGGGGTTGTAGGGCAGATGGTTGGACTTGATGATCTTGAAATTCTTTTCTAACCTTGATGATACAGACCTTCAGATCACAGTGAAGAAGTTGATGAAGTCTTCTACAGCCAGCTGGCAGCAGCCTCACAGCTGCAGGCCCTGGTCCTCGTGGGAGATTTTAACTACCCAGATATCTGCTGGGAGACCCAATCGGCCAGCCACCCACAGTCCAGAAGGTTCCTTAAGTGCATTGGTGACAATTTCCTAATGCAGATGGAGGAGCCCACTAGGAGAGGAGCACTGCTTGATCTTGTCCTCACCAACAAGACGAGTCTGGTTGAAGCAGTGAAGGTTGGGGGTTGCCTTGGTTGCAGCAACCATGAGATGGTGGAATTCAGGGTCTCGTGTGGCAGGGACAGAATAGCTACCAGAACCACAACCATGGACTTCAGGAGGGCCAACTTTGGCCTTCTCAAGCAATTGCTAGGGGAAATCCCATGGGAAAGGGGCAGGCATGGCAGGTAAGGGAGCTCAGGATAGCTGGTCAACATTCAAAGACTGCTTTCTTGAAGCACAAGAAATGAGTATCCCAACAAGGAATAAGTCAAGGAAGGGAGCCAAAAGACCTGCGTGGTTAACCAGGGAACTACTAGGCAAACTGAAGAGGAAGAAGAAAGCCTATAGGTGATGGAAGGAGGGGGTGGCCACTTGGGGTGATTATAAGGGTCTGGTGAGAGAATGTAGGGATGCAAGTAGAAGGGCCAAGGCCTCCTTGGAATTAAAC
>VXBP01006634.1:10998-29902 GCA_013400115.1 Rhinopomastus cyanomelas | reverse complement strand
GAGAAAAATCTAATGAGGTACAACAAGGGTAAGTGTAGAGTCTTGCATCTGGGCAAGAATAACCCTAGGTACCAGCATAGGCTGGGGACTGACCTGTTGGAGAGTAGTGAAGGAGAGAGGGATCTGGGGGTCCTGGTGGACAGCAAGATGACTATGAGCCAACAGTGTGCTCTTGTGGCCAAGAGGGCCAACAGCATCCTGGGGTGGATCAGAAGGGGACATTTAGCAGATGAAGCGAGGTTCTTCCTCCCCCTCTACTCTGCCCTGCTGAGACCACACCTGGAGTATTTTGTCCAGTTCTGGGCTCCTCAGTTCAAGAGGGATGTGGAGCTTCTGGAGAGAGTTCAGCGTAGGGCAACGAAGATGATGGAGGTAGTGCACCTCTGTTGTGAGGAGATGCTGAGGGAGTTGGGTCTCTTTAGCTTGGAGAAGACGAGACTGAGGGGTGACCTCGTTAATGTCTACAAATATGTGAGGGGTGGGTGTCGGGAGGATGGAGCTGAGCTATTGTCATGTAGTGATAGGACAAGGGGCTTTTTTTGTAAGCTGGAACACAGGAGGTTCCACATCAACCTGAGAAGGAACTTCTTCCCAGTGAGGGTGATGTAGCACTGGAACAGGTTGCCCAGGATGGTTGTGCAGTCTCCTTCCCTGGAGATGTTCAAGACCCGCCTGGATATGTTCCTGTGTGACTTAGTCTAGGTGATCCTGCTGTGTCAGGGCGATTGGACTAGATGATCTTTCGAGGTCCCTTCCGATCCATAATGATTCTATGATTCCATGAGTCTTCTGAGTAGAGGTGAACAAGACCACCTGCACACTGGAATACAGTAACTCACTTGGAATGGTCACATCAGTCCAGGTGACTGGTTGGCAGTGCTGTTTGTCTGATTGCACAATGTTGGTTTATGGTACAACTGTTAGCATGGTGTTGATTTGATCTAATGGATGCTTTTAAAAATCACCAGGAGCCATATATGGAAGGGGTCAATCCATTCATCAAGAGCAACAAACACCGCATGATCATGTTCTTGGATGAACTTGGGGTAAGTACATGTGGCCCAGGGACACATGAGTGAACTGGGTTTATTTAGTCTAGAGAAGAGGCTGAGAGGAGTCCACCTTGTTTTCTACAACTACCTCAAAGGAGTGTGCAGCAAGGCTTCTCCCAAATTACTAATGGTAGGATGAGAGGAAATATCCTCAGGTTGCATCAGGGGAGGTTTAGATTGGATCTGAGGAAGAAGCTTTTACCTGAGAGTGATTGGGCACTAGAACAGGCTCCCCAGGGGTGTGGTAGATTTCCCATCCCTGGAGGTGTTTGAAAGATGAGTAGCTAGAGCACTTGAGGCCATGGTCTAGAGGTTCAGGAGCTGTTGGGATGAGGGCTGGACTTGATTATCCTAGAGGTCCTTTCCAGCCATGGTGGTTCTTTGATTGAATGGGCAGGGTGTGGTTGGGTTGACAGTGGGACTGGATGATCTTGTAGGTCTCTTCCAACTTTAATGATTCTAAACTGGTAAAATAATCTGTACTGGAAAAATTGCATAGCAGCACCAGAAGTTAGTTGTGCTTCTTCATAACAAGAGAAGGAAAGCCATCGGCTTGCTGAGGGCTTGTGGCAGATTTTTCTTATTCGCATTTAGAAGGCTGCTGTGCTCTCATATGGAATTAGAGCCATCAAGTGTCATCCCAGACTTCATCCATTAGTGTTTTAAACCAAGAATTCATTCTAAAAACAAAGGTTTAAAACGTGTTAAGTTTTATGGATGGATTGATCCATAAAATGACTTAATCACTTAAGTGACCTAGAAGACGTTTCAGAGTGTTTTGCCTGATGTCTGTGTGGCCTTCAGGAAGGTCGTCACCACCTTCTGGTTAAATGGCAACTTGCAGTCATTAGGATTCTTCAGTTTCCTTTAAATGACAGTTTGCTTGAGTTCTCAGGAGACTTAGTTTGAGGAGAACTGTTGGATTATTTTAATTAGTTCTGTTAATTACAGCTGTATTGTTTTATGACCTGTTTACCTGACAGTTAATGCATTTTGCTGATTTGCTGCTGCTGTTGTTTCATTTAAATTGAAAACAAACAAAGTACCTGATGCATGGATTCCCCCTCATTTAGGAGAAGGTTGAGTCTCTGCATGCAGAATCTTTCTGGTCAGCCCAGAAAGTAGAGTAGCAATACTAGATCTTTCAGTAGGAGACAGAAATTGCAGTGTTATCAAAACACTTGTGGAGAGTTGGAAATTCACAGCTCTGATAGAAAGATGGGCTGGAGACACAAACATCGCAGCACTTGTTTGTGGTATGAAACAACTGCGTAGAGCTGTAATGTATCTGCCTAGGTACTTGTATCTTAATTCTGCTCTTGCTTCTTTGTTGAAGAATGTTCCTGAGCTTCCAGACACTACAGAGCACTCTAGAACTGACCTGTCCCGTGATCTGGCAGCCCTGCATGAGATCTGTGTGGCACACTCGGACGAACTGCGGACACTGAGTAATGAGCGAGGTGTCATGCAGGTAAGTGACAACGAGTAACAAGTCACAGCAATAGACGGTCTTGAGTTAGTCCTTCATGTTAGGAGCCTTTTGGTGGCATTTCTGACTGTCACTGTGACCAAGAAACAATTTGAAGTGTGTGCATTTCACCAGGAGATTATTAGCTGGGAAGGGAAATCCCTGGTCTAGTTTTGCTTCTTCTTGTAACAAAACCAGTGAGGTTGTTTTAGGTTTTCAGAGGAAGCTTCAGTTTCTAGAGGAAGCCTAAACCCACAAATTTAGGTCTCCTTAGTGGATCTTGGTTATTAGATCTTGGTTTTCACAGAACTATTGAGGCTGCAAAAGACCTCTTAAGATCATCCAGCCCAGCCCATAACCTGATGTGGCCAACCACATTGGCCAGACCAGGGTACTAAGGGCCACATCCAGTCTGTCCTTAAACATCTCCAAGGAGGGGGACTCCACCACTGCCCTGGGCAGTCCGTTCCAGGGTCTGATCACCCTTTCCATGAGGAAGGGCTTCCTAACATCCAACCTAACGCTCCCTTGGTGCCACTTCAGGCCCTGTCCTCTTGTCCTGTCACTGGTTGCCTGAGAGAAGAACCTGACCCCCACCTGATTACAACATCCTTTCAGGTAATTGTAGAGAGAAGGTACCCTCTGAGTCTCCTCCAGGCTAAACACCCCCAGCCTCTCCTCATCAACCTAGCCTGTCCAGATCTTTCTGCAGCATCTTCCTCCCCTCCAGCAGATCAACACTCCCCTCCATAACTTGGTGTCATCTGCAAGTTTACTGAGGGTAGACTCTTTTCACTTGAGAACTAAACTTGATTGGGTGCCCATTTCTGCTTCATTTGCCAGTAATGTTTGTGAACAGACCCCAGCAGCATGTGTGTGGAGCTTTCATAGCCTCCCTGCTAAACCAGAGCAGCAAAACTATCTGTGAGAGCAAAGCTTACAGTGCTGTTTTAGACTTCTTGTATGGACTGGGGAATCGGCGATTTCCTTTTATAAACAGATTTTCAATCACCCAGCAGCAGGTCTCAGTAACGGTGAAGACTCTCCTTAAGCACGGTGCTTGTTTCCAGCAGCCAACATACACCTTTACTGACTGTCTCTCTCTCTGCCTCCAGCATGTTCTTAAGAAGCTTTTGGCCATTACTGAACTGCTTCAGCAAAAACAGAACCAGTATTCGGTGTCCAACAACATCAGGTAGCAGCCCTGCACCTGAGTTCTGCATGGATCCAGCATGCCCAACACGGCCACTCACACCAGTATCACTTTCTTCTTGCTCTTGCCAAAAATAAATAGCACACCCTGTCACATTCCCAGTGATGTGTGAACTATGCAACAAGAAAACAAAGATTCCTGTTGGTGAATGATTGTACCAGCAGCTTTTTGTAAGCTAATCTGTGCAGGACATTTGCACTTTTGTGTTTTTCCACTTGGAAACAGTTTTCACAACCTCTGAGCCTTGGTGTTCCGTTCACCTTCTGCAAAGAAAAGAATGCTGTGACTGTGTCTTGGAACTTTGAAAGTTGTTGTTTTTTTCAGCACCTCCGATTGCCAAAGTTCTTGATGTCTTGTTGGAAAAGGATTTATCAACTGACAGGAGAAGAAATGTGTTTGTCCTGACAGCCGCATATAACTGGATAACATTTCTTACTGTAATTTCTGACTGGTTACAATAATTACGACTGTTGACTGTTTCAACCACTTTTAACTTGTATTTACGGTTTTTCCAGAACTCGATGTTATGGTAGGAACAATCTTTACTGTACACTTTTTTTTATACCACGCTGTTTCTCTTTGCTGGAATCATGTTGGAAAAAGGAGAGAGAAAATATGCAGAAAGGGTCTTGTCAGCTTTATTTGATATATTTCTGATGTGCCACCGATTCAGTCTGAGTGAGTTCTTCCATCAGGAACTGTGTATCCAGATAAATCAACGCTTTTTGTAAGATGTTTACAACAGTAAATAATTTGAACTCAGTAAGTTTATTGATCTTGTATCAGGTATGCATGCGTTCATTAAACCAGTTTCTAAAGGATGTACTGGTTGGTCTGTTCTGTAAGTCCAGCATAAATGCTATTTTTATAACTGAAACGTGAAGCTGTTCAAATAAATCAACATGGGGATCAACTCTTTATGAAACTGCACCACTGGCTGCTGTGTCTGAGTTTTTTAAGTGTCTACACACGCGGTGTTCATGGAAAAATCCATGCAGTGTCACTTGTTCAGCACTGCCCGTCTGGGTGCCTTAGCCTGCACCTGTCTGCCACCAGGCGCAGAAGTAAGAACTCTGTGCTGAGGGTGTGGGGTAAATGGTGTTGGGATTTCTGAAGCTGAGAGAGCTCCTTTTGGGACCTGACTAGTCAAACAGTAAACCTGGTGAAGAAGGATTTGTCACCAACAGAGTGGATAATCACAGAATTGTAGACTAACATTAGGGATTAGGAGGGACCTCGGAAGATCATCCAGTCCAATCCCCCTGCCACAGCAGGATCATCTAGATCAAGTTGTACAGAAACATGTCCAGGCAGGTTTTAAATTACTCCAGTGAAGGAGACTCCTTCCAGTGCTGTTACCTTCACCATGGAGTTTCTTTTACTGATGTGGAACCTCTTCTGTTCCAGCTTATGCTCACTGTCGTTGGTCCTAATATTAGATGACAGTGAGAAGAGCCTGAATCCATCCTCCTGACACCCACCATTCACATATTTATCAACATTAATGAGGTCACCCCTCAGTTTCCTCCAAGCTCAAGAGACCCAGCTCCCTTAGCCTTTCCTCATCAGGGAGATGCTCCACTCCACCATCTTCATGGCTCTGTGCTGGACTCTGACCAGCAGTTCTGTCCCTTTCTGGAACTAAGGGGCCCGGAACTGGACACAAGATTCCAGATGTGGCCTCACAAGGCTAAAAAGAGAGGCAGGAGAACCTCTCTCCATCTGCTAACCACCCCGCTTCTGATCCACCACAGGATGCCGTTGGCTGCCTTGGCCACAAGGGCACATTGCTGGCTACTTCACAGATGTAGTGAAATTACAGGCTCAGGAGACCTGACCTGGCTGTCAGTTCACTGATGCAGCAATGAAGGGGGGAAACTCCCAAGCTAGGTGACTCTGTGCTCCAAGCTGTTGCCATGCTGCCTGTGAGTCATACCTCAAGAACTCTGTTGGTTGGGGAAGAGCTTAATGCAAACACTTCTTCCTCATGTTTGACCTTGGGTGGTTTAGGGTTCAACAGATGTACAACCATCTATTTTAGCAAGATAAAATGCTTTATTCCAAAGATTAAAAAAAACAACCCCACAAACCTGACAGAATAAAGTACCTCATCGCACACAGAGAGGAGCCTGGGACAGACAGGTTCACATGGGGCACCACACAGGAGCTTCTGCACTTGCAGGACTCCCCAGTGTCAAGGTTACGCTGACTCCACATTACGGTCACATGCCCAAAAGATCATCATCAGTCCATTCATCCTTGAAGAAAAGGAGGCAACACCTTGAGCAATGAGTGAATTCAGTGGGTTTCACAGTAATGGTTTACTGGGACTAGATGATTTCTAGAGGTCCCTTCCAATGCCAGTGATTCTGTGAGTGACTGCAGGCAGCACTGCATGCGGTAGCAGTTAAACACTCCATGGCTCTGATTGTGTCTGCTACCACGAGCAAGACTAACAGCAAGTTTGATGTGGTTCTGCACACAGTGCCTGTGCACAGCACCACGTGGATGAGCATCTCTGCCAGGACAGGAGCGTACACACTCCACTCTGCTTCTGCCAGGCAGGCAGCAGTGGTCAGTCCTGGTCAGCCTGCAAGGCTGGCTCAGATGGGAAATAAAATTCACAGCAAGGCCTACACTACAGTTACTCAAAGAAATGCAGGTCTGTTAAGTTCTCATGACTTGCCTGACCTGAGGTCATGGCCAGGAACTGCTGAACAAGTTATTTCCTTTCCTTAGGCTCCCCATGACCTGGATTTCTGCTGACACAAGCACAGTCAAAGTTGTTTCTTTAAGCGTGTGCTGGTCTACTCTGAGGCTCCAATCGTTCTGAGTTCCTGGGTTCATTTAAAACAATTCTTGCATGCCACTCCTTCCCACATAGCATTACCCTGTCTGTTCAGTGTCTTGTGCAGGGAATAAAACAAATACATACAGAGGGAATTATCTATTTGTTGAATTTATTTCAGCTAGCAGTTGCTAATGCAGAACTAAACGAACTCCTGGGACTACACCCTGTTTTGTCCTGCAAGCAGAGCCACAGTGATTTCCAGTACCCCCACCCTGCCCTCACAAACCCACACCAGAATCTGCCCTGCTCATTGTGCACAGAATTCAACACCCAACAAAAACATTCCATGAAGATGAAAAAATACTTCAACTGGTGGTGCAGAAGCACTTTGACCTCCGATCTCGTGCTCCATGCCCATCTCAGTGACATGGTTCCTGCAGCAGCATAGTTTACACTGCTGTGTTACAGACTGGCACCAGAGCTCACACTGCAACCTCTGGGTGACACCTTGTGCTTCTCCTGGCTTGACTTTGGCAGCTGAGCGTCCGCTCCCTGTGTGCTGCCTACTATGATTTCAAACTGCTGAGCAGACCCTACCAGCTGCAGCCTCCCTGTTAACTTCAGCTTTACTCTTGAATACAACAGATGAGGTTTAGGTGGGAACACAAGGGGTTGTGTGCTCATGTTGTACAGACTAAGCACAGACACAAATATTGTTAACATGAGCTAGCTATGGGACTGGTGAATCATAGAATCATTAAGGATTGGAAGAGACCTCAAAAGATCATCTAGTCCAATGCCCCTGCCACAGCAGGATCACCTAGACCAAGTTGCATAGGAACATATCCAGGCTAGTCTTAAACACCTCCAGTGAAGGACACTCTGCAACTCCCCTGGGCAACATGTTCCAGGGTTGTTAATGCCCCGATGCAAGACTCTATACTTACCCTTGTTATACTTCAATAGATTTCTCTCTGCCCAGCTCTCCAGCCTGTCCAGGTCTTGCTGAATGGCAGCAGTCTGGTGGGGTGTTGGCAACACATTCCAGCATCCAGCTTTGTGTCATGAGAAAACTTGCTGCCAGTGCTCTCTCATCCCTCATCCAAGTCATTAATGAATACACTGAATAGGACTGATCCCAGTACTGACCCTAGTACTGACCCTTGAGGGACTCCACTAAGATACAGGCCTCCAACCAGACTGTCCCAATGACCACTATTCTCTGGCTTCTGTCCTGCAGCCAGTTCACGATCCACCTCACTACCCAATCATCTAGACCACACTGCCTCAGTTTGGCTGTGAGGATGCTGTGGGAGATCGTGTCAAATGCCTCACTGAAGTCAATATAGACCACATCCACCACTCTGCCACCACCTAAAAGAAGGTGTTCAGTATCTCTGCTTCCTCTGTATCCTCTGTCTCCAGGGCACCCACCTCATTCAACAGGGGCCTTACACTGCATCTAGGTTTAGTTTTACCTGCAATGTATTTGAAGAAGCCCTTTTTGTTGCCCTTGACCTCTCTTGCAAGTTTTAATTCCAAGGAGGCCTTGGCTCTCCTAGTTGCATCCCTATATTCTCACCAGAGCCTTATAATGACCCCAAGTGGCCATCCCCTCCTGACTTTCTTCTTCCTTTTCCGCTTGCCCAGCAGATCGTGCTTAACCATGCAAGCCTTCCAGCTCCCTTCCTTGACTTCTTTCCTATTGGAAAGCTGTTGTCTTGTGCTTCAAAGAAGGAGTCTTTGAATGTTAACCAGCTACCCTGAGCCCCTTTTACCTGCCTGTACCCTGATCCCATGGGATTACCCCTAGCAATTGCTTGGAAAGGCCAAAACTGGCCCTCCTGAAGTCTAGGGTTGTGATTCTGCTGGGCATTCTGTTCCTACCACACAAAGTCTCAAGGTTTGAGCTCACAGTCAGATTTCAAGAAATCAAGCAGAATTTTTCCATCTTTGTGTCCTAGCCAGCTCTGACGAGCTCTTGCATGCAAGTTACTCAGAAATGAAGCTGTTCAAGTACAAACCTTTGTCAGGTCTAACACCTCAATACTTCTAAACCCAAACTTCCAGGAGCTGTTAAAGCTGTGCAAGAGTGAGTCACTCAATATTCCACAATGTGTGAATGTACCGCGATAATGGTTTTGGAAGAAGAACTGTGAGAGTACATCAAGAAACCCCCAGATCAAACCTGCCCCACCTCACCGTTCCATAACCAAAATACCATCTGCTCCATGTCACACTAGGGTGGGGAACAAACCAGGGCTTCACTGGAGCCGTTCTCCCTAGACATCTGGTGAGGAAGTGATAGCAGAAATGGCAGCCCCACAACCTGAGCTGCCAGTTTTATCATCTCGTTTAAGGCTGGCGTTTGCACTAAACACAAGTGCAAGTTTTTCCAACATTCAACAGAATCTATAGGTGTTTGGCTTGGAATGGACCTTTTCCTAAAACTCATCTAGCCTGACATCTTCATCTAGAGCGGGTTATAGTCCTTACAAAACGCAGTGATATTCCAAAGTTTATTTGGACAATCTTCCACTTATGATTTTTTTCATAACCTTGTTGCTTTTTTTTTAGATTCTAGTCTCACATCACAGAACAAACCTATGACAGTTGAAAACAGCAGTTCTTCTTGGATGGTGTCCTGGATGCTTAGGATGAACATCTTCAGTATTAGGAAAACTGCAGTTAAAAAGGTTTCTCTGTGAGCTGCTCTTTCAGCTTCTGCTCACATTACAAATAAAAGATGTTCAGATTAGATCTGAAGTGTTATCTCAACTATGTTTCCATTTGCTGAGTCACTCTCCTTCTCCTCAGTCCATCGCCACATTATTGACACTGGTCTCACAGCCTGAGGTACCCACCTGTGATTCAAAAATATCATTGAATGTTAGGAAGTGACGTCAAAAGATCATCCAGTCCAATCCCCATGCAACAGCAGGATCACCTAGATCAAGAGAAGACTGAGAGGGGACCTTATTGCCCTCTATAACTACCTTAAAGGAGGTTGTAGCAAGGCTGGTGTTGGGCTCTTCTCTCAAATTGGTGATGATAGGATGAGGGGAAATGGCCTCAATTTGCATCAGGGAAGGTTTAGACTGGATGTTAGAAAGAAATTCTTTACTGAGAGGGTGGTTAGGTGCTGGAATGGATTGCCCAGGCACGTGGTGATGTTACCATCCCTGGAGGTGTTTAAGGAAGGAGTGGATGCGGCACTTGGGGATATGGTCTAGCGGTTAGGCGCTGGGAGAAAGGGCTGGATTTGATGACCCTGGAGGTCCTTTCCAGCCATGATGATTCTGTGTTGCACAGGACCATATCCAGGCAGGTTTTAAACATCTCCAGAGAACAAGACTCTGCAACCCACCTCGGGCAGCCCCTTCCAGTGCTCCATCACTGTCACTGGGAAGAAGTTCCTTCTTACATTTATGTGGAACCTCCTGTGTTCCTGCTCACACCTGTTGCCCCTTCTCCTATCATTGAATGACACTGACAAGAGTCTGAATCCATCCTCCTGACATCCACTCTTTCCATATTTATCAACATTAATGGGGTCACCCTTCAGCCTCCTCCAAGCTAAAGAAACCCAGCTCCCTCAGCCTTTCCTCATCAGGGAGATGCTTCACCATCTTCGTGGCTCTGTGCTACACTCTCCAGCATTTGTATCCTTCAGAAACTGGGGGGCCCAGAACTGGACACAAGAGTGGAGTGCACCAGGGGTCAGTGCTGGGACAAGTCCTCTTCAATCTATTCATTGATGACTTGGATAAGGGATTGGCATGCACTGTCAGCAAGTTTGCTGATGACACACAGATGTGAGGGGTAGCTGACACCCCTGCAGACTGTGCTGCCACTCAGCAAAACCTGGGCAGGCTGGAGAGCCGGGCAGAGAAAAATCTAATGAGGTGTAACAAGGATAAGTTCAGAGTCTTGCATCTGGGCAGGAACAACCCCAGGTACCAGTATAGGCTGGGGACTGACCTGTTGGACAGTAGTTTAGGAGAGAGGGATCTGGGGGTTCTGGTGGACAGCAGGATGACTATGAGCCAGTAGATTGCTCTTGTGGCCAAGAAGGCCAACAGCATCCTAGGGTGGATCAGAAGGGGGGTGGTTAGCAGATCAAGAGAGGCTCTTCCTCCCCTCTACTCTGCCCTGGTGAGATGACATCTGAAGTACTGTGTCCAGTTGTGGGCCGCTCAGTTCAAGAGGGACGTGGAGCTGCTGGAGAGGGTAGGGCAATGAGGATGATTAAGGAGGTGGAGCACCTCCCTTACGAAGAGAGGCTGAGGGAGCCGGGTGTCTTTAGCCAGGAAAAAAGGAGACTGAGGGGTGACCTCATTAATGTCTATAAATATTTGAAGGGTGGGTGTCAGGAGGATGGAGCCAGGTTCTTTTTAATGTCATCTAGTGATGTGGTTGTAAGCTGGAACATAAGAGGTTCCACATCAATATCTGAAGGAACTTCTTCACAGTGAGGGTGACAGAGCACTGGAACGGGCTGCCCAGGGAGGTTGTGGAGTCTCCTTCACTGGAGATGTTTAAGAGCCACCTGGATGTGTTCCTGTGTGACCTGGTCTAGGTGATGTTGCTGTGTCAGGGGGATAGGACTAGATGATCTTGAGGTGTGTTCCAATCCCTCGTGATCCTATCATTCCAGATGTGGTCTCACCAGGACAGAGTAGAGGGGGAGGAGAACTTCAGCCCCCTTCTGATCCACCCAGCATGCTACTAGCCTTCTTGGCCACAAGAGCACACGCCTGGCTCATGGTCATCCTGCTGTCCAACAGGACCCCCCATGTCCCTTTCATTTACGCTCCTCTCCAACAGATCAGTCCCCAGCCTATACTGATATCTGGGGTTGTTCGCCCAGATGCCAGAGCCTACACTGCCTTTGTTATAGTTCATTCAATGTGTCCCCGCTCAACTCTCCAGCCTGTCTAGGTCATACCAAATGGCTGCTGCACACCTTGCTGGCAACCTGGACAACACGGAAAATCGCCCAGCAGCTGATTTGTGCTTTGAGAAGCCGCACAGACTTAGTGAAAACAGTCTCTGAAACACTGGTCAGCAGAGGAACTGCTACACAAGTGTGCATGAGGAAAAGTTCTGCCTGAGTGTATCCCAGCACTCATTCATTTCACCAGCAACCCGAGAAGCAAGTTCCCACCAGCAGAACCAGGATTTCTCAAGTGGTCAGTTCCCAGGCTTCAAAACCTTTCACTGCAATATCCCAGATCTGTTTCCTCTCATTGCCATCATGGAGTTTCACACGCTGCAAGGACCAAGTGGGATTCTGTTTGTCAAAACACTTCTGAAAGCATTACAAAGGTTGCCCTGCCACAGGAGGCTGAAGGTTCTTAAGGCCACTCCCAAGCACAGGCTGGTACAAACCACCTCATTTTTTAAATGAGAATGTTGAAAAGGAAGTCTGAGCAACACAAATCAGTACTAACAGGTGCAGCAGTCAGTCTCAGTAGCTGGGTCGTTCCTGTGTGACTTGGTCTAGGTGATCCTGCTGCGGAGGGCGCTTGGACTGGATGATCTTTTGATGTCTCTTTGAATCTCTAGTGTTCTGTGATTCTGCCTGATCAGTTGGGAAAACAAACTGATTCACTGACCTCATCCATCTTTAATTTCTTCGTGACGTACTCATCATCTTCATAACCTTTCCTCTTCTTCCTGTACCCATTCCAGAAGAAAAGGAATAGAAGAGTTAGTGTTTGGGTGTTTTTGTAAGGCAGAGTGTTTTTATCTTTACCACAGGGTTAGATAAGGGACATGTTTGTACCACAAACCACCAAAGCTTCACCTACCAGCCTGCTGGAAGCAAAAAAGGCAGAAAAATATCAGGAAGCCCTACACAAGTCTTAAGAAAACACCAACCCTTCACACAATTCTTGTTTTAAACATGTGACTGCAGAGCCCTTGATTCTCACCATCTCTGATATCAACTGGTCAGACCACCTAGGATTCCAGTACTGCATGACCAGGGCAAGTCACCACAAAAGACCGTATCTACCTCAGCTTCCAGGAGACACACTCTGGTCAGTGTGAACGGAAGTCCCTGTGTTCTCATATTCACACACACCGACCCAAGAGTATTAATGTTCCTGACAGCAGCACAAGAGGCAGAAGGTTAACACTTACGGGTTTGAGTCAAGTGCAAGCTCGAAGCTGTGACACTTCTCTAACTTCTGTTTCAGAGCAGCAACCTCTTCAGGCCTCGGCAGCTCGTATTTCTTTATGAGATTTTTCATGCCTGCAGTGGGAACCACACAGCTCTAAGCGCATTAATTAATTCATGATCTGTTCTGTTGCACTGGGTTTCCATGGCCAGGTTCTGGTAGCAGGACGGGGCTAAGCCAGAGAGTAGTGGTCAATGGGACAGAGTCTAGTTGCAGGCCTTTATCTAGTGGAGTGCACCAGGGGTCAGTGCTGGGACAAGTCCTCTTCAATCTATTCATTGATGACTTGGATGAGGGATTAGGGTGCACTGTCAGCAAGTTTGCTGATGACACACAGATGTGAGGTATAGCCAACACCCCTGCACACTGTGCTGCCATTCAGCAGGACCTGGACAGGCTGGAGAGCTGGGCAAGGAGAAATGTAATGAAACATAGCAAGAATAAGTTTAGAGTCTTGCATCTGGGCAAGAACAACCCCAGGTACCAGTATAGGCTGGGGACTGACCTGTTGGAGAGTAGTGTAGGGCAAAGAGATCTGGGGCTCTGGTGAACAGCAGGATGACCATGAGCCAGCAGTGTGCTCTTGTGGCCAAGAAGGCCAACAGCATCCTGGGGTGGATCAGAAGGGGGCTGGCAGCAGATCAAGAGAAGTTCTTCCTCCCCTCTACTCTGCCCTGGTGAGATGACATCTGGAGTATTGTGTCCAGTTGTGGGCCCCTCAGTTCAAGAGCGATGTGTAGCTGCTAGAGGCAGTCCAGCATAGGGCAACGAGGATGATGAAGGAAGTGGAGCACCTCCCTTACGAGGAGAGGCTGAGGGAGCTGGGTCTCTCGAGTTTGGAAGAGAGGAGACTGAGGGTTGACCTCATGAATGTCTATAAATATTTGAAGGGTGGGTGTTAGGAGGATGGAGCCAGACTCTACTGATAGGATGAGGGGCAATGGTTGTAAACTGGAACACAGGAGTTTCCATATAAATACGAGAAGGAACTTCTTCCCAGTGAGAGTGTGACAGAGCACTGGAAGGGGCTGCCCAGGGAGGTTGTGGAGTCTCCTGTGGAAATGTTGAAGACCTGCCTAGATGTTTTCCTGTGTGACTTGGTCTAGGTGATCCTGCTGAGTTAGGGGGATTGGACTAGATGATCTTTTGAGGTCCCTTCCAACCCCTAATGATTCTAATGATTCTGTGAGAAAAATTCGGTTCCTCTAGCGGAGGAGCACTGTAAAGCAATTGTAACTGCAATTGTAAAGCAGTTTATAGTAAACAAAACCACTATACAATTCAGAATGGTAAGGATGAAAACAACAGAACCTAAGGAGTTCCAGAGTCCACATCCAAACTCCTGGCTTGACAAATCTGCCATCCCACACAGCACTGAACACTCACAGAACTTTATGGATCAGAAGGGACCTTGAAAGATCATTTATTCCAATCCTGCTGCCACAGCAGGATCCACTAGATCAGGTTCCACAGAAACATGTCCAGGTGGGTTTTAAACATCTCCAGAGAAGAAGACTCCACAATGCCCCTGGGCAGACCATTCCAGTGCTCTGCCTCTGGAGGATCAAAGATCACAGATCAGACTAAACTACTGCCTTGCATACAAGGATTAATCTAGGATAACATGAAGATACAGCAGAAGCTGAGCACAGAGAACTGCACCTATTTCAGTCACTAGCATTGCTAGTTCTGGATGTCCTCTCAGTAATGTGATCTCTACATCACTATAGTTTACTGAATCACAAAAGCATTAAGGTTGGAAGAGACCTCCAAAAGCATCCAGTCCAACCATTGATCCAACCCCACTCTGCCCACTAAACCCTCCTCCCCAGGGCCACATTTACTCGTTGTCCAAACCCCTCCAGGGACAGTAACTGTCCCCAACCCTGGGCAGCATATTCCAACCCTTGATTGCTCTGCCAGTGGAGAATTCTTTCCTGACGTCCAGCCTACCCTGGCTCTGGCACAACTTGAGACCTTTTGCTCTTGTCCTATCACTGGTGACTGGGGAGAAGAGACTGACTCCCCGCCTCTTTACAACCTCCTTTCAGGCAGCTGTACATACCAACAGGGTCTCCCCTCAGCCTCTTGTTCTCCAGAAAGCCTCCCCTTTTCCCCAGCAGAGAAAACTCTGCTGACAAACTTCAAGATGCCTCAATTGTCAAAAAGTGGAAGAACTGGTTTAACATTAAACTAACAGTCTGCATTTGTTAAGGATGCAAATTAAACTTACAGACACTGCAAAAAATGAGATTTTAAATTCTCCCAAAAGATCTCTGTAAGACAGGTCATGTAGAGAGGCTCTTCCTTCAGCCAGCCAAACATTTACACAACAGCTGCCTCTGGGCTGAAGCTACTTTAGCAACTGACAGGTCGCAGCATTCCCTCTGCATATCAGCAATGGAAACTTTAAGACTGGATTTGTTGGCAGGAAAAGAAAAAGCAGCTTCAGCTTTCCAAACTGAAATTAAACTGGATTTGTCAGCTCTGCTTAGAGGCATCCAGCTGGTGTCCAGTGACCAGCTGGGGCAATGGGCAGAGGACAACAGGATGAGGTTTAACAGGGCCAAGGGCAGGGTCCTACATTTTGGCCACAATTAGTGCCCTGCAGCTACAGACTGGAGGATGAACAGCTGCAGAGCAGCCTAGCAGAGAGGGACCTGTTAGTACTGGGTGACGGTCAGCTGAACAGGAGCCAGCAGGGTGCCCAGGTGGTAAAAAAGACCAATGGCATCCTGGCTTGGATCAGCAACAATGTTGCCAGGACTGGGGACATCATTCTTCCCCTGTACTGGGCATTGGGAACCCTAACCCTCGAGTAGTGGGTGCTGTTCTGGGCCCCTTGCTTCAAGGAAGTGATTGAGGAGCTAAAGCAGGTCCAGAGAAGCAATGAGGCTGAGGAAGAGACTAGAGAGAAAGTCTGAAGAAAAAACACTGAAGGATCTGGAGTTGTTTAGCCTGGAGGTGATGCATGAGGAACCTTCTCCCTCTCTACAGCTACCTGAAGGGAAGTTGTAGCCAGGTGGAGGTCAGGCTCTTCTCCCAGGCAACCAGAAACAGAATGAGAGTGCAGGGCCTGAAGCTGCCAGGGTAGGGTTAGGTTGGATGTTAGGAAGCCCTTCCTCATGAAAAGGGTGATTGGACAGTGGAGTGGACTTCCCAGGGCAGTGGTGGAGTTCCCATTCCTGGAAATAAGGACAGACTGGATGTGGTGCTTAGTGCCCTGGTTTGGCCAATGGGGTGATGTCAGGCTCTGGGGTGGTCTGGATGAGCTCAGAGGTCTTTCCAGCCTCAATAATTCTGTGACTCTATAGTGCTTTCACAGCTATGACCATCGTATGCATCTTCAATGCTGCTAGTGCCCCACCTTCAAGACAAGAACTAACTTACAGCATTAAATCCTGATCAGCTTCTAGTAACTCTTAGGTATTTATATAAAATATTTATGTCTTACACTAGCAAACCTAAACACGTGTGGAAGCATCATCTTAGCTGTAGAAGTACAAATCCTGGAGCTGTTACCCAACACTAATCCTTTAGCTTAGAGAGGGTCCCCTCTGGTGGCAGAAGTAGCCATGTGCAGGCTTTTGCATGAACGTGTGGTTTTTCCAGCGTCTAAATAAAGCCACATCATCCAAACTTAAAAAGTACATTTTGGGCCTCCCAAAACAGACTCCTCACTTTTGAGTCAGCCGTTGCACCACTTTCCTATAGCACTTACATTCTGAGTAGTCAGAAACTCAGACTTAAGGCCCTTTGGTCGCAGCATAGGATCCTCTGGAATCATAAAACTGTTCAGGTTGGAAAAGACCTTTAAGATAGAGAGTCCAAACCTGAACCCAGCTGTTCCAAAGCCACTACTAAATGCTGTCCCTAAGCTCCAGGTGTACATTATCTACACAGATCTACATCACTTTCAACCCCCCTCCTTGGGCAGCTTGTTCCAAGGTCCGATGGCCCTTACTAGGAAGGAGTTTTTCCTCACAGCCAATCTAAACTTCCCCTGGTGCAGCTTGAGGCTGTTTCCTCTTGTCCTGTCTGTTGTGAGAAGAGTCCAAACCCTACCTCTCCACAGCCTCCTGTCAGGTTGTTATAGACAGCAATACGGACTGTCTTCTCAGCTTCCTTTTCGCCAGACTAATTAGCCCCAGCATCCTCACCTGCTCCTCAGGTTTATTCTCCAGATCCTTTCCCAGCCTTGTCACCCTCCTCTGGACCCACTTCAGCACCTCAGTGCAGTATTGAGGTGCCCATACTGAACCCAGTACTCAAGGTGTGGTCTTACCAGTGCCTAGTCTCTGTGGTCTCTCCACTTAACCCACACACCAGGTAGTTTACTTAACCACCCATGTTTTACCCACTTGACACTCTGAGGTGTGGAAAACCACTTAGAACAAGCCTTACTGCTTAAAGCTGTTTTTTCACCCTCAGAGATAGTGAGACAGACATTTCTGTAGCGATTACTTACATTTCATGCTGTCTAGTAGCTTGTCTAAGGACTCTTTATTCTCTTTCAGCATAAGACTTTCAGATAAATAACTGCAAAGAGATGAAGAAGAGTGAGTTCTTAGTGTGTCACAGTTACTTGTGACAGCTACCATTAGTTAGTACAATATTTGCATGAGGAAGAGCTCTGTACTGGTGTCAGAAAAGACTTTAATTAACAAAAGAGTTGTAAAGTGATAAAAAAACCCCCAAGTATGTCACTTCCAGACCTTTCCTTCTGCAAGACCACGACAAAAGTAATCCTTACTGCGTTAAGTCCATTTATGTTCAACATTCTGCAAGTGTCACGCTGACACCACTACTGCAGTGTGACTGCTGGAAAAGCAGACACTACCAACAGACAACAGGTCCAAGATGTGACTGTGCATTTTCCCAGTTGAAAGCACTTCCTAATACAGACTTTTAGGAGTCTGTGGTTCCCTTCTCTCAGAGATACAAACTTCCTTTTAGTGAGAACGTAAAGGCGCACACACACAGCTTGGGTAAAAATCCATCATACATGAGCAACAATCCTCATCAAGATCCACAAGAACCAAGTAGAGCTATCCTTTCCCAGGAAATGTCCCTATAGAGAAGGTTAAAAAAACACACAAGTGTATGAACCTGTTCGGTCTGTGTCAACCTCACACTAACTTCAAAGACACACACAGCTCTACCAGTTACAGCTCCCAGACTGATGCCACCGTGAAGACTGTTAACTACTGTGACAGCTGTTCTTGTAGCATCACTGCTCATGCAGAGCTCAGATTTACAAGTGTTAATTAACCTCATTCTGCTGCCAGAACTGGAGATTAATTTGGAGCCAGCTACTGCCCAGCACTGTGGCATCAGATTTTTCCTGAAGCTCTGACTTTTTCAAGACTGATCTATACACTGACATCATGGGAGCAACAGATGTCTAAACGCACCATGTTCTGTCTTCCTACTCACAAGTCAAAAATCACAAAACTGTCTTGTCTGGAAGGGACCTCAGCTCACACCCAGAAGCTCAGACTCACTTAAAGGTTACAGCACCTATATGACACAGGCAGGTGACACTGGCTGAGCTCTTTGTGAATATGGAGAGATGAAGTACACACACCTTGATTCAGATATTAATTACTTAAATTCTTCTTGAAGGCCTGAATTCTGTCTTGAATGCTGACATAATTAGTGCAGAATGCAAACTCGGGGGGAGATCAGCAAGTTTCAAGTTACAGTCAGCACCTGAACGTTTTTACACCATTCTCAGAGAACAGTAAAGCCTGCACTGTCTCGCTCCTTTAGAACATAAGTGTGAGATTTAATTAGAGCATGTAGAAGTAGAACTCCTGGAAAGGGAACAATTTAGCATCAGCCCTTGTGCTTGCAGGAGAGCAAAACACCCTTGTTGCAGTTTGAGAACTGCTAGAACCTGTAGAAGTGCTTTCATGAGGAAGAAAAGTTTTGTTGTGTTCTGGGGGACCTACTCCGGTTGCACAGGTCACGGGACCCCCTCCCCCCGGAAACATCTGTCCTGTGACCTGCCCCTGAAGGGCAGGCTGGGGAAGCCTATAAAAACCGGGGCAGGGTCTTTGTTTGGTCCCTTTTTGCTCCTCCTTTCGCGGGCGGTGGCCCTGAAGGGAGCGCCCCCCCACCGCCCCGGGAACGGGCGGTGGGGGGGTGAGGACTGCGGCTCCGAGGGGGGTGAGGACCGCGCCCCCCCTCCCC
>VXBP01006634.1:0-10894 GCA_013400115.1 Rhinopomastus cyanomelas | reverse complement strand
AAAGCAGGAGGACTGGAGAATCCTCAAACCTTGGATGTGAAAGACAGAGACTGGGTATTTTGAAAACGCGCTGAAATGCATGCAGCTGCACCGAGGGATGCAGATTGTGGGCGCTGAGAAACTCAGGCCATCCCGGACTGACATGCTTTCCTTCCCAGGTCTCTAAATTAGAAGAAGATCCAAGGCCCAAACTGGAGTGGTTTACCATTCTACTTTCTCAGGTTCTGTGAGGGCATTAATGACAGAGTTTCCAGTTTGTATGCATCGTCCTGCATAACCTTTTCTGTGTATAGTTACTGTTAATAAATCTTTCTGGAGTTTCCCTAAGCCATCAGTTGTCTGGTGAATTTTATCCGAGATGCCATTGAGACCTCACTGCTTTGCTTTTCCTTTGTTTGATATTAAATTGTGGTCCTGAACCCACCACAACCCTAGATACAGGTAGTTACAGCAACTACTTCAGTGGACGGGTAGGTTTTGTCCTTAAAAAGAACAAAGCCAAATAAACTCTGTATTTCAGTAACAGTATCTGGTAACATCCTTACACATGCATCTGGTTGGACCACAGAAAGAAGAGAACAGCCCCTTAGTCCTTTCCCTTGGAACAATTTCTCCGGCCAAACACAGCACTCAGCTCTGCACATCTGCCAGTTCAGGGTAATTTCATTTGGCTCTAACTTCAGATACCTTAAGAAAAAAAGTCTTTGTTTATGCTGTTTTAATTACAGCAAGTCAGTTTGACATTTTTTCATCCTTCTTCTGAAGAAACATAAAAACCAGACACCAACTACTAGCACTTACCACCTAACTTTTGAAAATGGAAAATACAGGTTACAAAATACTACTGTGTTATTTTTAAGACACGAAACCAGAGTGTCAAGAACCAGCCAAATGACACTTTTAGTAGTTCAGGATATCTAGAAAAAAATAATTTTACACAAGCAGCAAACAACAGTTTCAAACATGATGGAGGAGCCTACCTTTCCATATTAATTCCTGCTCTTGAGCCACTGGACAGTACAGCAGTGAGTGCTATCTGCGAGGGACTAAAGAGTAGATACGCATCTGTCAGAGCCACTCGATTGAGGAAGTCATCGGCTGTCTTCCTCAGCACCTCAGGATTCTCCAGCATCGAATATCGAGTCTAAAACAGTAAGTGTTTACTTAAGTAGCTGCTCCTTAGCACACAGAGCTTCAAAGCTAAAAGCTGTCTTCCTAGTCAAAAAACAACCCAATAAGCTTGAATAAATCCAAATTCAATCCAAAACTCCTTTCAGGTGTTTGCTTACTATTGTAGAAACTAGATCTTTTAAAAGCACAAAAGGACATCATCGAGTCCCAAACCCCTGCCATGGGCAGTGACATCTCTCACCAGACCAGGGTGCCCAGAGCCCCACCCAACCTTTGATCATTTTCAGTGATGGAACAGCCACAACCTCCCTGGGCAACCTGTTCCAGGACCTCAGTACCCTCACAAGTAGGGATTTCTGCCTCAGATCTAATCTGAATCTACCTTCTTCTAGCTTGAAACCACCCCCTATCCAATCACTGGAGCCCCTCACAAAAAGTCCCTCTCCAGATTTCCTTTAGCCTTGCTCAGGTGCTGGATAGCTGCACTAAGATCCCCGACAGAGCCTTCTCTTCTCCAGGCTGAATAGCCCCACAACATAACACAGTCCCCACATAACCCACAACAGCTTTGCACTGTGTCAGTGCACACAGCATGCAGTGTGCACAACCCTACCTTCAAATCAATCAGAAATCCCTCAAATGGCCTGTATGGATTGTGGACGATAAGATGGAAGTTCAGCTGCTGAATAAGCAGTAGTTCATGCTCCAGTATTTGTTCAAGAGCTTTTTCCTGTCCAGCTGGGCTTTCTCGAAGGTTGCCAACAAACTGTGTGCTGGACACATTGAACTCATCTACTTTACAGGCTAAAAAGGCACACGTCAGCCTTGAGGAGGGAAGAAAAACAAACAATTGACAAATTCAGCATCTACCTTTGTAACAAAAGTCTTCAAAAGACATTTAAACACAGCAAGGCTCTCCAGAGAAGTGACCATATCTCGTATTTATTCATACTTTAGCTGTCAGACCTTCCTTGTTTTTCCAGAACTTAACAGCCACAAGAACTGAGTCCCCATGTTCGGTCTGATCACAGAATCAGAGCATATCTGTGGTTGGAAGACCCCTATAAGATCACAGAATGACTGACACCAGAAAGGACCTCTGAGCTCAGCCCATGACCTATCATCACTATAACCTAGACCAGGGCACTAAGTGACACAGCTAGTCTGTCCTTAAACACCTCCAAGGGATGGGGATGCCATCACTGCCGTGGGCAGTCCATTCCAGAGTCTGATCAACCTTTCTGTGAAGAAGGGCTTCTTAGTATCAAATTTAACCCTGCCCTGGCAGCTTCACGCCCTGCTTCCTCATCCTGTTGCTAGTTGCCTAGAAGAGACACCCCTTCCCCCCGGCCCCGAGCCCTGCCTGACTACAACCACCCTTCAGAGGTCCCTACCTGCAGAGGTAGAAGGTCTCTCTGAGTCTCCTCTTGTTCATGCTAAACAACCCCAACTCCCTTAGCCTCCCTTCAGCAGACTTTCCCTCCAGTCCCTTCCCAAGCCTTGCTGCTCCTCTGGACCTGCTCCTGCCCTTCAATCTCTTTCTTGAAGTGAGGAGCGCAGAACTGCCCCCCAGTACTCAAGGGCAGGCCTCCCCAGTACCCAGTACAGAGGGAGAATTACATCCCTAGTCCTGCTGGCCACACTAAGATCATAAAATCCAACCTTTGACACAGAAGACATGAATTATTCCCACAATGTTCTGCTTGATACAATAATTCAAGTAAATTGGTAACTTGCATTATAATTCGAGGATGATACTCCATCACTGAATTGTTGAGGTAAAATCGCTTGAAGTACATGCAAGCTGTTCCCTAAATCAAAAAAAAAGAAAGGAATAGTAGTATCATAGAACTAGTACAGAAACAGGTCTGGATTAGGAAAAAAGAAAAATAAATTAAAAGGAAATAAATCACAAAGCAGAACAGGCAAGTTTGAACACAGACAATACACAAGAGAGGATACACCACTAAGATGCACACAACACCACGTTGTTAAATACTCCACAATCTAGTAACACTGATGCCTGGAAGAGCCTTAGAGAACTGCAGCTTGTTTTATCTTTCCCTCAATTTTTAGACTTATTTAGGAAGACAGCTCAAGCAGCCTGGGAAAAATCCAGTATTTAAATGAAACTTAAAAGCCAAAGACTGAAGAAACTATCCTGGAGGTTCTGAGTAATGAGGCTGGTGAGAGGTCTGGCCAACAGGCTCTGTGAGGAGCAGCAGAGCCTCGGAAAGAGACAGAAAAAGTGGTCTGACACACATTACAGAACCCCTTTTGTCAGAAAACACCCATGATCAAGCCCAACCTTTGATCCCGCACCAACAGGTCACCACTAAATCATGTCCCTAAGCACAGGTCCACACTGAATACCTCCAGGGACAGAGAGTCCAGCACTGCCCTGGTCAGCTTGTTCCATCAACCCTTTCAGTGAAAAAATTTGTCCTAATACCCATCTTAAAACTTTCCTCTGGTCACAGAATCAGAGTGGTTTAGGTTGGAAAGAACCTCAGAGATCATTCAGTTCCAACCCCCTGCCATGGGCAGGGACACCTCTCACTACACCCAGACATCATCTCACTAGTAAAAATTTTGTTTGGGCATGCCTGCTGAATGCTTGCACTGGTTTCCATGTGTGCTCTGCCCTGGCAATCCAGCACATCCACTGCCATCATGGGATGCTTAAAAAAATTGAGTGGGCATGACTACAGTTGTATGGCACAACTGCCTCCTCTAACACAAGGGACTCCAAAAACCACCTCAAGGTTAACAGAACCATAAACAAGAACATTAATTTTCTACAAATTCTCTTTTACTGTCTCTCCAGACAGGAAACTTTAGATGATTTTACCAGTTTGGGGAATTCTTCATCCACGAAAGAAAACACTTCACTGCAGAAGAAGAGAATGCAGAGAATAGGTCTGTTTATCTCTGGTGCCAAGTCATTCACCCACCACATGTTCCTCCATAATCACTGTGCTTGCACTATAAAAAAGAGTCTTGGTGTTTCCCAGCAGGGAGAAGAGGCTGTGGCCCTCCTTGATCCAACCAACTTTCAATCCAAACCTGACTTGGTCTCCCCTATCAGAGAATCAGGGAATCATTAAGGCTGGAAAAAGATCTCCAAGGTCATGGAGTCCAACCATAAACCCAACACCATTAGGACCATGTCCTGAAGTGACACACCTTCATGAACATGTCCAGGGATGGTGACTCAACCTTCTCCCTGGGAAACCTGTTCCAAGGCCTCATGGCTCTTTCCATGAAGAAGTTTTCCTCATGGCCAACCTAAATATCCCTTGGCACAACTTGAGGCCATTCCCTCTTGTTGCACCACCTATTTGTGAGAAGAGGCCAATCTCCATCTCTCAACAATCTTCTTTCAGGGAGTTGCAGACAGCAATAAGGTGTCCCATTAGTCTCCTTTTCTCTAGTCTGAACAACCACAGAGCCCTCAGCCACCCTCTCAGCACCTGGGCTCCAGACCCTTCACAAGCCTGTTCCCAGCCTGTTCCAAGGCCTCCCCACTCTTTCCGGGAAGGAGTTTTTCCCAAAATACAATCTGAACTTCCCCTGGCACAACTTGACCCTGACCGCAACACTTGAAGACGAAAAAGGCCCAAGACACAGTCGCCACCAGGCACGGTCAGGCGGGCAGCAAGCGGCAGCGCAGCAGATACGGGGGCCAGAGCCACTCACCACTACGGATCTCGGCATGGCCGGCTTGAACACGGCGCAGAAGTCCACCAGCCGCTTCTCGTAGTACTTGCATATCGCCAGCTCCTCGTGGGGCTCCAGAAGAATGGGTCTGCTGGGCTGGACCTGAAGGGGTTGGGTCGCCTGAGCTAAGCCGGGGCGGCCTCTTCCTCCCCTCAGCGTAGGCTCGGAGGAAGCCGCGCCCGCCACGAGCCCCGCTCTGCTTCGCCCCGCTCCCCTTCTGCCCAGCCCCGCACCTTTCCGCTCGCCACCACTTTTGCGCGGAACTTTCGGTTGGCCTCCTCGCGGCTCCGCGTCAGCTCCTCCTCGCTGGGGAACGTCCACAGTCGCCGCTGAGTGCTGTTGTGGTACATGATGGCGGGGGTGCTGCTTTACGGCAGAGGCGCTGCTTTATGGCCGCATCGCAGCCTCGCTGCGGCGCGGGAAATGCTGGGAGTTGTAGTTTGAGGGAGGGATGCGGTGCTGGGGGTGTGGGAGGGGTAGGGGTTAGGGACTGATCCTTGCGAGTGCTGGTTGTTGGGTGATTAGGTGCTGATGGAAAGTAATCTAGGTTAATGTTGTGGCTTGTTGCAAGTTAACAAATCTCAAATCACTCTTGTTCCAGCTGTGAGGGTCACTTCAACCCAAACCTGACTCACTCTCTCTTGGTCAGAGAACCACAGAATCATAGAATCATTCAGGTTGGAAAAGATCTCTAAAGTCAGCAAGGCCAACCATCAACCCTACACCACCATGGCTGCTAAATCTTGTGAGAAATAACAGTGGGTTGGAAACATTTTTCCTAAAGGTTAATAGATTAATAGGATATTTAGCAGGTAACAGTAAGCTGCTTTGGAGTTGTGTTTAGAATTACTGTATAGTTTTGTTCAGACTGACTGAGCTTATAGAGAACTATTCAGCCTTGGAAAGAAGAAAACCATGAGCCTGCACAGAAAGAATCTTGTACACTCGAGCAACGATGGTGACAAGAGGAAAGTTCAATGTGGAGAAGAAACCCTCACAGACCTTTTTAATTTGAATCCTCATACTCTGTCTGGAAGGAGTTTATGTGAAACTAATAGCATCTGTATGAGCTTTCTCAGAGACAAATGTCCTACATTTGTTATTCTAAAATTCTAACCCTGACTCATTCTATGACTTGGTCTGGGTGATCCTGCTGTGCCAGGGGGATTGGACTAGATGATCTTTCGAGGTCCCTTCCAATCCCTAATGATTCTGTGATTCTATGATAGATGTTGAGGAGCAGAGCACAGGTCATCAGAACACTACCAGCTGAGTCAGCTTCCTTTGTGTTGCATCTGCAGCCAGGCCCTGCCTGAGAGGTTGAAGGCTCCCAGGCCAGGATCCTGAAGTGTTTTTAGTCTCCTTTCTAGAATAGTGAGGGACAGAATGGCTGGACAGTAATCTAATCAAAAGCTAAATCACTCATCAAGATCTTTGTGCTTATTGCTACTGTAATAAATGCCAAGTCATTAAAAAGAAATGGCATTAATTTTATTATAAGGACAAAATCAATAAAGTAAAAGTACAGCGCTGGGTGCTTGATTCAGGTCAGAGGCACACCAATAGTTCTTTGTGAGCTCTCTATATAGTTAGCATTGCATTTGGTTCATACATATTCATTAGTTTATAATAATTTGCATGCATGATATAATTACTATATATGGTCATTTAGGATTCTCTGGTGGTTATCAGTGGTCTTTATCCTTTTGTCACATATCTTCCATCCTGGTTTGTTGATTTACACCTTTGAAGTATAGCCTTCTGTAGCCTCCTACATCTCTCAGATTTAAGGGTGTCTGGTTTCTTCTTAGAGGTTGAAGATTATCCTGTATCCTGTTGTGGCGAAAAGCCAATTTTGCAGATACCACTGCTCATTATTTTTTACACTACCCTCAATGAAATTTTTGTCTACAGTCTTCCTGAGACACAGGTAACATCATATAAATGTCAGCCTTTTTTGGGGATGAAAGGAGTGAGATGAAGGGAGATGGAGTGAGGAGAGTTGATATGAGAGAAATGCGAACCTTACAGCAGAAGGTTGTAAGGACACTCCATAGGTTTTCCTCTCTTCCCCTGGAGACCTCAGCTTTGCAATGGTAAGACAACGTGCCTCCAAATATTAGCCCTGTGTCTGTAAGTCTGTTTGTCTATTTGTATTCCTTAAAGGTTTATTGCCGCGATTGAGAGACCGGACACTGCTTGATGCAAGCAACATGTTCCTCCGTTTATTAGACATACAGGAGTTTCTTATACACGATTCGATACATGCTCTACAATAGCAGTGGTCAGCTAACAGTTTCAGTAAACACTACCTCATGCTAACTAGCTACGATTATCACCTAAGCAAGCTACATATCAAAGCACACAACGGATGGAGTGTGTTATCTGCTGGAGCATTGTCTTAACAGTCCTTGCTTCTCCGGGGGACCTCCAAGTATCTTGTTCCTGCTGTTAGCTAAAGAATTTAGCTTCAGCAGGATGTAGCCCACGGCTTTTGGCCCAGGAGGGGTAGCACATTTCCAGTCATCATTTCATCATCAGACATGAGCTCAGCAGTGCTGTTGAATCTTTTGCAGACTGACAGTTTACAATCCTTTCTGCAAGTTTATTTATCCCCAGCAATCTCAAAGAATCTGTATATAAATGTGGCGTGTGTGAATAAGTAATATGAGTCATAAATCTGGCTGTTTCTCATGAGCACCAACCGGACCTACAGAGTAAAGGCTGTTAATAAGCATCTAGGTGTCAGACCGACAGCATATAGATTGATATTGTTATTTGTGAAACTGCTTCCGAGAAGGAGGACTAAAGGAACAGCATGAGGGCTGGTTTGTAAATGTCTGGTGTTGGACCTATACTAAATTAATACTCTTAGTGTAATCTGGCCGCTCATGAGAGCGCTAGTGAGGGGCCGCTCATACCAGCTGCCCCTAGCCCCTTCATTAGAATGAAGGGGCTCTGCAGGACCAACTGGAGTGAAGGAGGTTTATTCCTTATTATTTTTTTCCTGAATAGCCCTCACCCCTTTTACACAACAGCAGAGAAATGTAGATTTAAGTAACACATCTGAAAAACATGATCAAGTTCTCAAGCAAACCTTTGCAGCTCTGTTACCAAGAACTTGCTGTTTCTAATGCTACAGCACTTTTCAAACTCTACAACACAATATAAATAGATGCTATCTCATCTACTTAATATTTATGGTGATCTTACTACTGTTTACAAATATGTGAAGTTTGGGTGTCAGGAGTTTTCTTAGTGTTGTCTAGTGGACAACGGGCTGTGGGTATAAACTGGAACATAGGAGGTTCCTCATAGATATGGGAAGGAACTTCTTAACCGTGAAGGTGACAGAGCACTGGAATAGGCTGCCCAGGGGGGTTGTGAAGTCTCCCAGGCTGCCCAGGGTGGTTGTGGAGTCTCCTTCACTGAAGATGTTCAAGACCTGCCTGGATTTGTTCCTGTGTGGCTTGGTGTAGGTGATCCTGCTGTGTCAGGGGGATTGTACTAGATGATCTTTTGAAGTCCTTTCTAATCCCTAGTGTTCTGTGATTCTGTGAACTGAAGAAGTTAATAAAAAGTGGAAACAATGCAGTGTAGGGTTCTTTTGGTGCATCTAACAAAATTTACAAGGAAAGCTATGGAATATTCTAATAAAGTGCATGGTATGTATAAAATGTTACTAAAATCAGAAAGTTCACTAAGAACCGGAAGGTCTTTGGGAAGCTTTAAAACACAGCAAATTAATGATGAAATGTAGAATTGTATTGGGCAAAACATCTATAAGCAGCCATGAGATTAGAGATGTGAGCTGAGTTTTCTTAACTAGCTGTGTGAGTTATTAATCAGTGGCTTTATTCAGTCAAATGTAAACATTTGCAGTCTATCTTTCATTCTGGTTTTAAACATCACCTGTGCAGGGATATTTGTGCAGAATTATGTGAGTAGTGAGATAACAGAGAAAACCTTGTGGGATAATAAATGTTGGCCAGTTGCTGAGGCATTTGAAGATGTGCTTAGAAATTTCTCAGAAAAATCTCCTGAATGTGTAAATAATGTCCACCAGAGAGCATAACTGATCTGACTGCATAAACATCTCCACAGGGCTCTTCCTCCTGATGCAGCTCTGAGCAGAGCTGGAATTCTGTCTGAGAATAAAGTAAGCCTTTCCCATATCCATTTGTTGAAAGGTAGGAGCTTTCTCGAGGACAATTTGATGAGAAGTGTGCGATGGGAGGTAGAAGGAGCACTCAGTGGTTTGGTGATGGGGTAGACTTGTCAGCATGGACACAACTTGCTGAGCAAATATCTGTTTCTCATAGAATGGTTAGGTTAGAAGGGAACATCCAGTCCCAATCCCCTGCCATGGGCAGGGACACTTCTCACCAGACCAGACTGCTCAGAGCCCCATCCAACCTGGCCTCGAACACTTCCAGGGATGGAGCAGCCACAAACTCCCTTGGCAACCTGTTCAAAGGCCTCAGCGCCCTCACAGGGAGGGATTTCTTCCTAAATCTGTGAGTAGTCATGACCTGAGCAGAAGGCAACACAGGTTAAGTCCTTCTTGGAAAAACAAGGCAGATTTATTGTACAAAGGAAGTGTCATCAAGATGTTCAGTCTTGCATAGCTTAGTCCAAGGTATCCTTCAGATCTGTGTGCCTTCTAGTTTTTGTGATGGCACTGCCTGCTGTGAATATTCTTTTTGTTTATGAGCTGTGTGATACAGAGAATCGGGATCTTTTGGAACAGCTAAAGGTGATCACAGAATCACAGAACGTCAGGGAGTGGAAGGGACCTCAAAAGATCATCTAGTCCAATCCCTCTGCCACAACACGGTCACCTACACCAAGTCACACAGGAACATATCCAGGCAGGTTTTAAATGTCTCCAGAGAAGGAGACTCCACAACCCTCTGGGTAGCCTGTTCCAGTGCTCTGTCACCCTCACCATGTTCACCACGTTCACGAAGAAGTTCCTTCTCATATGTATATGGAACCTCCTGTGTTCCAGCTTACACCCATTGCCCCTTGTCCTATCACTAGATGACACTGAGAAGAGCCTGGCTCTGTTCAGGATGCTGAAGGGCTACATAAACCACCTAAGAAGAGAAAGATATCTAGACCACAGTGGCTTGTCCTATGGACCTTGTTGTTGAAAATAAACTTTTATCAAACTTTTCCATTTTCAGCATTCTTGTCTATAGTGTTCTTTAAAAAATACAGGAGGAGGCACATTGCAAACACAAGTGCACTGCTTTTCAGTTGGGTTGTAAGTTTTAGTTACATTCTAGATAAAGAGAAGCTGATTTTAAGTTGGAAAAGCATAGATTTAGGCTGGACATGAGGAAAAAGTTATTGAATCTGGGGGTGGTGGATCCCTGGAACAGTTGCCTAGAGAGGTGGTGGAGGCCTTGTGCCTGGAGCAGCTCGGGCTGGATGGGGATCTGAGCAGCCTGTTCTACTTAGAGATGTCCCTGCCTGTTGTAGGGGAGTTGGACTAGATGGCCTTTTGGTGTTTTCTCATTTAAAAGTTGTACTGTATTTGTGATTTTCTGTCTCATCTTAACCAGAATCTTAACTGAGAGAAAAAGCTTGACCTGTCCTCTTTAGTTGCTTGAAACACTGGATAGTGAAGACTCTTATTCTCTCTAGTGTTTTAGAAATATATTGTACTACTTACACTACTGAGACAGAAGAATAGTGAACAGGTGATTTGGAACAATCATCATGGCTTCACCAAGGGCAAATCCTGCCTGACAAACATGGTGGCCTTCTATGAACAGGTCACAACATTAATGGATGAGGGGCGAAAGACTGATGTCATTTACCTGGACCTGAGCAAAGCCTTTGACACTGTCCCGCACCACATTCTGGTCTCCAAGCTGGTGGAACATGGCTTTGATGGGTGGACCACTAGATGGGTAAAGAACTGGCTTGATGGCCGCACCCAGAGAGTGGTTGTCGATGGATGCATGTCCAAGTGGAGGCCATGTGCCATGTGCCATGTGCCATGTGCCGAAAGACGAGCCGGCGGGGAAGGCGA